>CM066919.1:13681621-13929545 GCA_033964015.1 Scolanthus callimorphus
CGTTTTTTTTCGCGTAAATTTCTAGACTAAATCAACACAATCACACAGCCACAGACTTAACTTAAAAGTACCTTTAATCCTTAGCTCTGACCTGAAATTTCTCCTCTGCTGCAAGTGTACATTCAAGGCAAATATGGCTCTTTGAACTTTGAAGCGACTGAACAACAAAGCCACACAAAACCCTAGCGCTCGGGATACCTGTGGTAACCAATGAAATTTCACAGCGGTTCCCCTGTACTGACAGGTTAGACGAAAGATTTATATAAGTCTTTTTGCCCTGCAACAATTAAAGCAAAAGCATCCTCAGTTGCTTGCTTTTTATGTCTAAAACACAGATCCTAAGACTCTGTGCTGAGGCAAAAAGATTCCACTAGAGAGGAGCCAGGGTTTCTTTCACACAAAATTTTTCACAGCTCTCAGAAGAACAGTGGAAAAAGTCAATGAAACCCCTCAGCCATACTTCTTACTTGAAGCACAGCACAAATGTATTGTCCATAATAGACTTAATGATGTCCTATGGCCTCTTCTGAGTGGAATTTTTAGTTGTATTTTTGACTGTTTTATCAGAAGTCTAACCTGTGTGATAGCTTCCCGCCGTTGGAAAGCAAATTATGGGTCAGCGGCAAAGCTCTACAAAAAGCCCCAGCCCCCCTCTCAATGAAAACAGGAAACCCAGAAACGTGGTACTGATATGCAAAAATGGCAGGGGTGTGTCTGTTTGTCCTCATAAAATAGGAATATTAGGGAAAATGCTATGGGACTGAAGGGTTAAATCCCCAAACTAAAGGTCATGTGACCAGGTGTTTTTGACATGCTCATCAAACCCTTGGGTCGAAATTCGTCTGTATTTGTGGTTCGGGTTAAGATTTGGTTTTCGGGCTTAAGTTTTAGGGGTGGGGGTCTAGTATGGAGCCCGGGTTCTTGTTTGCCTGGGCAATGTCTTGGGGTGGTCAAATGTTATGACGAGTGCTCTGGTCAACCAAGATTATTATAAGTCCTAAGCAATGACCAAAAAGAAAGAATATATGCAAAAGGTTTCAATTTCAACCTTATTCTTTAAGATCACCACCCCCTCATTTTGGGCTTGGACTGTAGGCACTCCTAAGCAGAGAACAGCTCTGCTCAAGTATACCCTCCCCCCAACTCAGCACTGTAAACAGCTTTGGAGCCAATAATTTGCAGAATTATTTGTCACATCAAGTGGTTCTTGTCTGGAAATCTTGAGCGCTGAAATGTGAATTTTACGAAAATAATATTTTTTTGTTAACCCTTTCAATCCCAAACCGGCCCAAACCACCCTTTTTGTACACTCAGGAACTTTAAAGTGTCTATCATAAAACTCACGGCAAAATGACACTTAATATCTGGTGATTTGTGTAGAAGAGTGATTTTTCTACTGACTAGAGAAGACAAGTGGATCAGAGGGTCGGATTTCTCACAGAAACAACCACTTGATTTCACAAAATGACTCGCGATTTTTGACATGCAAAAACACACGCTACACTGAGTACAACGAGTCGTTTTTTTCGCGTAAATTTCTAGACTAAATCAAACACAATCAACAAGCCACAGACTTAACTTAAAAGTACCTTTAATCCTTAGCTCTGACCTGAAATTTCTCCTCTGCAAGTGTACATTCAAGGAAAATATGGCTCTTTGAACTTTGAAGCGACTGAACAACAAAGCCACACAAAACCCTAGCGCTCGGGATACCTGTGGTAAACCAATGAAATTTCACAGCGGTTCCCCCTGTACTGACAGGTTAGACGAAGAGTTTATATAAGTCTTTTTGCCCTGCAACAATAAAAGCAAAAGCATCCTCAGTTGCTTGCTTTTTATGTCTAAAACACAGATTCCTAAGAACTCTGTGCTGAGGCAAAAAGATTCCACTAGAGAGGAGCCAGGGTTTCTTTCACCAAAATTTTCAACAGCTCTCAGAAGAACAGTGGAAAAAGTCAATGAAACCCCTCAGCCATACTTCTTACTTGAAGCACAGCACAAATGTATTGTCCATAATAGACTTAATGATGTCCTATGGCCTCTTCTGAGTGGAATTTTTAGTTGTATTTTTGACTGTTTTATCAGAAGTCTAACCTGTGTGATAGCTTCCCGCCGTTGGAAAGCAAATTATGGGTCAGCGGCAAAGCTCTACAAAAAGCCCCAGCCCCCCTCTCAATGAAAAACAGGAAACCCAGAAACGTGGTACTGATATGCAAAAATGGGCAGGGGTGTGTCTGTTTGTCCTCATAAAATAGGAATATTAGGGAAAATGCTATGGGACTGAAAGGGTTAAATCCCCAAACTAAAGGTCATGTGACCAGGTGTTTTTGACATGCTCATCAAACCCTTGGGTCGAAATTCGTCTGTATGTTGTGGTTCGGGTTAAGATTTGGTTTTCGGGCTTAAGTTTTAGGGGTGGGGGTCTAGTATGGAGCCCGGGTTCTTGTTTGCCTGGGCAATGTCTTGGGGTGGTCAAATGTTATGACGAGTGCTCTGGTCAACCCAAGATTATTATAAGTCAGCTAAGCAATGACCAAAAAGAAAGAATATATGCAAAAGGTTTCAATTTCAACCTTATTCTTTAAGATCACCACCCCCTCATTTTGGGCTTGGACTGTAGGCACTCCTAAGCAGAGAACAGCTCTGCTCAAGTATACCCTCCCCCCAACTCAGCACTGTAAACAGCTTTGGAGCCAATAATTTGCAGAATTATTTGTCACATCAAGTGGTTCTTGTCTGGAATCTTGAGCGCTGAAATGTGAATTTTACGAAAATAATATTTTTTTGTTAACCCTTTCAATCCCAAACCGGCCCAAACCACCCTTTTGTACACTCAGGAACTTTAAAGTGTCTATCATAAAACTCACGGCAAAATGACACTTAATATCTGGTGATTTGTGTAGAAGAGTGATTTTTCTACTGACTAGAGAAGACAAGTGGATCAGAGGGTCGGATTTCTCACAGAAACAACCACTTGATTTCACAAAATGACTCGCGATTTTTGACATGCAAAAACACACGCTACACTGAGTACAACGAGTCGTTTTTTCGCGTAAATTTCTAGACTAAATCAAACACAATCAACAAGCCACAGACTTAACTTAAAAGTACCTTTAATCCTTAGCTCTGACCTGAAATTTCTCCTCTGCAAGTGTACATTCAAGGAAAATATGGCTCTTTGAACTTTGAAGCGACTGAACAACAAAGCCACACAAACCCTAGCGCTCGGGATACCTGTGGTAAACCAATGAAATTTCACAGCGGTTCCCCCTGTACTGACAGGTTAGACGAAAGATTTATATAAGTCTTTTTGCCCTGCAACAATTAAAAGCAAAAGCATCCTCAGTTGCTTGCTTTTTATGTCTAAAACACAGATTCCTAAGAACTCTGTGCTGAGGCAAAAAGATTCCACTAGAGAGGAGCCAGGGTTTCTTTCACCAAAATTTTTCAACAGCTCTCAGAAGAACAGTGGAAAAAGTCAATGAAACCCCTCAGCCATACTTCTTACTTGAAGCACAGCACAAATGTATTGTCCATAATAGACTTAATGATGTCCTATGGCCTCTTCTGAGTGGAATTTTTAGTTGTATTTTTGACTGTTTTATCAGAAGTCTAACCTGTGTGATAGCTTCCCGCCGTTGGAAAGCAAATTATGGGTCAGCGGCAAAGCTCTACAAAAAGCCCCAGCCCCCCTCTCAATGAAAAACAGGAAACCCAGAAACGTGGTACTGATATGCAAAAATGGGCAGGGGTGTGTCTGTTTGTCCTCATAAAATAGGAATATTAGGGAAAATGCTATGGGACTGAAAGGTTAACTCTCATACATCTTCACTATTTTGCGAGCGCGAAATAAGAATACATAGTTTATAACTCGTCAGTAAAACCAGAATATTACCCGAACGAAGTAGTTTCAAGTGAAGTCGACTTCCACAAGGCCTGTACTTTCTCTCAATGACATCGTTTTCGCAATAAAATTGATCAATGGTGTCTAATAACATTTGTGCTTTGCAGTAGTTGTATTCTCCTTAAAATTCAGCCATCTTGCCTCGCTAAATCTTCAAAACTCGGTCGAATTGGGAAAGCGAAAACACAAGTAAAAACTGTCCATCGAGGCTAATATAGTTAGTGACATAGATAAAGGGTTGATTTAATGTCCTCAAATGCCCCAAATAAGGGACCTTCTCGCGAGGGTTATTTGCGAGACCGCGAATTGCGCGGGAACGCCAGCGGTTTCCCCGTTTTTTAGCGTGGAATCACTCAAAGTCTTGTTTAGAAGAGAATAAAGAAGAAGTAGAAAAGAGGAAAAAGGAGAGAATTTAGAATTTTATGGGACTTTCATTTATGACAAGATGTTTATGATCGATTTTTCAATTTTTTTAAAATCAGTTTTTAATTTTTTTTTTTAATTTTTAATAATTATTTAATTCTAGCAATTCTAAATGCAAATATATCCTTGTAAATCCAACTGAGCGGCGCCCTCACGTTGAGACCCGTCGGCCGCCATCTTGAATTCGATAAGGCGCTCATGAGTGAAACCGCTGACCACTCACGGATGTCCTAATTTTCTGTTTCATTCTCCCTCACCAGTTCGTCCGAATATAAAATATTTTCCATTTCATTCTACGCAAGACTAGAACACACAGAATCAAAGACAACAATGTTGTTAAACATTTGGCAGTTTCAGGATAAACAATGCACCGATTACGTTTTAATGTGCTAGTTATTACAGTGTAACAGGAGATTTGAGCAATTAAGGATAACTAAGTAATTACATGCATTCCAGTAGTATGAGCGACAGGCAATATAACTTGTACATCTCCTTCATAGTCACTGAAACTTCAGCAATATTTCTAAAAAAGGTCAGTTAACACGATTTATTATTATCGAGCTAGTTGCTGACAGAGCGAAAGCTACATAACACCAATAAGTTTAGGGTTAATTCCAATGAAGTATACAGAGTTTCCTATTACAAAGTTTGTACTTGTTAATAATATATTTCAAATACACAATTTCATTTTCAGCTACTTCGTCAGACTTGCCCTTCTCTAAAGATGTTCATCTCGCCTCTAATACTTTCGCCACCATATAATCTACAAAAATAGTAATATAGATGCCTTAATGTTTAGCACAAATAATCCTGCTGAGGATAAAACAATGCGCAGTTGTAATGCGCAGATCTCTAGCGACGCACTTTCTGGCCGTACATTTATTTTCTTGATTACTGATGGTATTAATTAATCGTTCTTTTTATTGGATGCAATACCAATTATTGCAAATATTAGCATTGAAAGAAAACTGACCCTATTAAAAAGCCGCGTGTGATTGTGATTGTTGGCCTGAATAATTGATAATTGTTTACTATAATTGTGATAAATGCGTTAACTTCTTTCTCACGAGTTGATGCAGCTTTAAAACAAAAGTGATTTATATTATAAAAGCCTTTGTGGTAAATTTGTTGTGATCTTGCCAAGCCAGTAACTGGAGAAGCACCTGAAAAATATCAATAAAATAGAAGTGAGTTTTTTTTAAACAGGGTAATAACAGAGTCGCTCGAGTAATTATTTTTTACTGTAATGTAAATAGACTTGCTGAATATTAAATCAGCTTATTGTTCATCGACTCGCTTTATTGTCAATCGACTAAAGCATCGAATTTTCCATTTACCAAAGTATATTGTCCATCGGTTATCCATAAACTAACCTTTTTGACCATCGACTAAGGCTTTGTTGTAAGCTCATTGTCCATAGACTGAGCTTCATTATCAATAAACTAAGCCCAGTGTCCATCGACTGAGCTTCATTATCAATAAAGTAAGCTTATTGTCCATCGACTGAGGTTCATTATCAATAAAGTAAGCTTATTGTCCATCGACTAAGCTTCATTATCCATAAACTAATCAGGTTATTGATGGTCAATCGACTGTCAGCTTCAATATACACAAACAAAGCTTATATCCATCGACTCAGCTTTATTGTCCATTGAACAAACTAAATTGTACTTCAAGTAACTTACTTGTCCATCGACTTAAAGCTTCATTACCCATCGACTAAGCTTATTAAACAGTGCTCATCAATCGACTAGATAATTAGCAATAATTACTAAATAGCTTATAATGTTACTCATCATGCATCTTTATGTTACACATCAAACAGCTAATATTCCAGTTTCGGTCAATAATACACTTTTTTTTTCATGCGTTCGTTGCCTTAGAATAGCGATATTCTTGTAGTACTAGAATATTGTTTTCCATAACTAAAGGCCAAAAACTAACGGCCAAGCGGAACAAGTAAAACTTTTTCTTCGATTATACTTCAAAATACTCGACTCAATTTAACAATGCAATGTCCTTTAATTAACTCCATAAATACTGTGATTTCAACTTGTTCCATAACCACCGCTGGCACCGCGGGCTCATTATCTTTTTTGTTTACTCCTCTCCACAAAAAGATGGCGGACAAAGACAATCCCGAAAGAATCGAGGTCCATCCGTCGGAAAATGTAAGTGAAATCACCCATCCTCCACCTACCGCGATGGCCCAGACTCATTGCCGACAAGTCATCCATTTCTTTGATTTCCGAGGCTATCTTGGCCTCAATCAAGGCCATCTTGAGCGCCCCGTAAGTTCGGTGGCTAAACAAACCGTAGTGCCTTTGGGTCAAACGGTAGAACACTCCACCGGAGAGTCTGTGGACCAAACGGTGAGAGCAAACAAGAGACCAGTAACTCCTATCGACGTGATTGTACTTGATAAGGAGAATCCTCACCCGGCAAAACGGACTCGCTTAGACTCCTACGCCTCATCTCTAGACCGTATGGTCGACAACAATGACGACCAAGAGGACGATACAGAAGGCCTCATCTCACCTAATTTGCGCTGGGAAGCTAGCGAAGAGCTGGATGCTTTTCTGAAAGTTATCCAGAAGCCCCTACAGCGCTTTGAGAGAAGGTCCATTATAAGGGAATTCCCACGTCCAGTTTCAGATGCTTCTTTTACGCCTTCGCTGGATACCTACCTTATAGCTATGGTCCAGGGTATTAAAAACCCTGACAATTCCCTGAAGGACACACAAGGTAAACTCATTGATGTGCTGGGGCCCCTGTGTACCATGTACGAGAACCTGAATATGTTTATGATGCCATAGAGGACATCAAAGTAGTCCTTGATAAAGGTACGGTCTCAAGCATGTTCCACTGTACCAAGCGTGCCATTATGCTACTGGGCGACACCTCAGCTCAGCTATCATCCAAGAGACATGAGCAAGTCCTCACAAAACTGTATCCCATGTTAGCATCATTGGGTAAGGAGAATTTCCAGATTGTGGCAAGCAGCTGTTTGGGGAAGGTTTTGAATCGCGCCTCAAGCTTCGCTCAGAAACAGCCAACACCGTAACCAGTGCAAAAAAGGCTGGGAAGCAGCCTTTGCGAGGAGCTGCCACCCCACGCTTTCTGGGACGGTTCCGGGGTGGCAGAGGCAGAGGAACCTTCAGGGGTTTCTACCGTCCTGGCATGTCAGGGCAGACCTCAGCCCAAACATACAGGGGCAGAGGCAGAGCCCAGTCTCATTTCCAGCCCAAACCGCAACAGTAGCTCCACTGACCAGTACACATGTTATGAAAGGTATGTCAGAACATCCTTCTCATTTAGTAGACCTCCCTTTAGCGGGCAGACTAAAACATTTCTACCCAGGTGGGAACAATTAACAAAAGACCCCTGGGTCCTTGAAGCAGTGTCAGGGTATCAGATAGAGTTTATGACCACGCCCACCCAAACCCAACCCCTTACAATATTTCACCTCCCTCGAACACCAACTTCAGATAGATCAGGAGGTGCAAGAATTGCTCTCAAAGGAAGCAGTTCACTTTGTCCCAGGCTACCAGTGCCACCAGCCAGGGTTTATCAGCACACTTTTTGTAGTGCCCAAAAAGGGGGGAGGGCTAAGACCAGTTATAAACCTAAAACCACTGAACCAGTTCATACCATACGAACACTTCAAGATGGAGTCTGTTCTGATGCTAAAAGATCTTCTAACAAAAGGGGATTTTATGGCAAAATTAGACCTAAAGGATGCCTACCTGACTGTACCCATAGACAGGAACCACCAGAGGTTCCTACAGTTTCTTTGGAGAGACTCCCTTCTGGAATTTTCCTGCCTCCCCTTTGGGTTGGCCAGCAGCCCAAGGGTATTTACAGAAATACTAAAACCAGTTTGGGCAGCCCTCAGACAGAGGGGAATCCGACTTATTGCATATTTAGACGACATTCTCCTAATGGCAAACACAGAACTTCTACTCCGTCAACACGTGTCTATGACAGTAAGCCTTTTGGAAGAACTGGGGTTCATAATCAATTATCAGAAGTCAGTTTTGACTCCCGCCAATCAGATAGAGTACTTAGGCTTCCAGGTCAACTCAAAAATCCTCTCCCTAAGCCTACCAAGGGACAAAATAAGAAAAATCAGATTAAAATGTCAACACCTGTTAGACAACCCTATAACAACAGTAAGGGAATTATCAAAATTCCTGGGCCTCCTATCCTCTTCCATCCAAGCAGTCTTTCCAGCGCCCCTCCACTATCGTTACCTTCAAGAGGCGAAAAACAACGCATTGCGGACCCACCAGTCTTGCGAAGCAACGGTTCAAATGGCCGAACCTGCCCTACAGAAGGTAACATGGTGGAGAGACAACCTTACAGCATGGAACGGGAAAGCCTTGTTACAGGACCCTACCGATATAGTGATAGAGACCGATGCATCTCTACAGGGGTGGGGGGCTCACTGCCAAGGTGTGGCAACAGGGGGGAGATGGTCCAGGGAGGAATCATCTTTTCACATCAACTACCTAGAACTCCTAGCAGGGTCCCTAGCAATAAGAACCTTCACCAAGGACAAGGTAATAGCCCAGGTGCTATTGCTTATGGACAATGTGACCGCAGTGGCCTACATCAACAAGATGAGGGGCACACGGTCACCTCTCCTCTCGCATCTGTCAAAAGATCTTTGGGACTGGTGTCTGAGGCATACTGTACTAGTGAGGGCCCAACACATACCAGGCATATTGAACACAGAAGCAGACCACGAATCCAGGGTGTTCCTGGACTAAAGCGATTGGAAGTTGAATCCAACAGTTTTCAATCTATTGGTTCAGGCTTGGGGTCCCCTAGACATAGACCTGTTTGCTTCTCGGCTGACATTCCAACTCAACCAGTTTGTGAGCTGGAGACCAGACCCTCTAGCAACTTTTACAGATGAATTCACTCTGGATTGGAGTCAATTCAGAGCATATGCGTTTCCCCCATTTGCCCTGATCGGCAGGTGTCTACAACAAATGCGGACTCAACAGGTCAGTCACCTAGTACTTGTAGCCCCAGTGTGGGCAGCACAGCCCTGGTACCTCCTACTACTAGACCTGTGCATAGACTACCCTCAGATAAAGACTTACTGACGCAGGGTCACAATTCCCACCCATTAGAACACCTTCAACTAGCTGGGTGGCTTCTATCAACAGAGGTTTCCAGGAGGCAGGCATTTCTACAAGATCTAGAGAAATCCTCCTTGCAGCATGGCGGAAAAATACTAGTGATGCATATGCCTCTGCATGGTCTAAATGGTGTAGCTGGTGTAGTAGGAGAGTCAATGCAATCCCCTTTCACCATCTATGACTAATATACTTGACTTCCTAACATCTCAGTTCGGAGATGGGAAATAATATAGATCCATTAATGTCTATCGCTCAGCACTATCTGCTGTTCTTTCCCCAATCGACGGGCACAAGGTGGGGTCACACCCCTTAGTGTGTCAGATGTTAAGAGGGATTTATCAACTCCGTCCCCCTAAACCACGTTACACTGTAACATGGGACGTGGTCAACATGGTCAGCTACATTGCCACCATGGGCTCAAATGAGTCCTTACCACTCAAACTTCTATCTTACACGCTTCTTGGCCTTCTAGCTATAACTCGTCCTGATAGATCATCAGGCCTAGCCGCAAGAGACTTGCGGTTCAGGCGCTTCCTACCAGAAGGCGTAGAGTTTAAGCTCGCAGAATTAACCAAAAATGTCAAAACAGGGCAGGAGCCAAAATCATGTTTCCATGCAAATTTCCCAGATGACAGTAACCTCTGTGTTTGTGAATGTCTTAAGGTATATGAAGCTAGAACAAAGGAGTGGCGCCCAACAGACCCCACTGAACCAAACAAACTTGTCCTATCATTCATCCAACCACACAAGCCTGTTACCTCTGCTTCATTAGCCAGGTGGTTGAAGGAACTTATGAATCTCTCAGGCATTGATACCAGCATTTTCAAGGCACATTCAGTGCGGGGGGCAGTTACCACGGAAGCTGGTAAACAAGGGTCAATTCCAGATATCCTTAATTTCGCAGACTGGTCACAAGAGCACACTTTTATTAAGTTCTACTACAGACCAAGCTTTAACCCAGCCACTGAAGAGCTATACTGTCTAGTGGTACGGGATAAGATTTTGGGTTTTGGTTTTGAACAATTTTTTTTTTTTTGTTAATCTTTATTATTTATATATTATATTAATAAAATTACAGACACACCTAACAAAACAAAAAAACATATATACACTCCATTTCAACATACATATACCGATATATAACAATTTCAAAACACATACTAACAACAGAAAAAAGGTTATCAGGAATTAAACATTTTTTAAAAGAGGATCCCATTTCTTTAGATGACTTAGAACTTTATCTTTTTTGGAGGCGATGGAAAGCTCAATTTTCTCGATATCTTTCACGTGTTTCCAAAATAACTGTAAATTTCTAGGTACATTTAGTTTTCTTAATCGACAAAAGTTATGTAACGCTTTGCCAATATTATTAGAAAATTTAAAAGACTCTTCTTATCGATTTCCTTAGTTACCCCTAACAATATTTCAATTTCTGATAGATTAATATCCGATTGTAATATATTATAGTCCTTCAGGCATCTTTCCATTGACCTCCAGAAGTCTTGAACTTGTATACATTGAAAAATAAATGCTCGAGGGTTTCATCATCGGAATTACAGAAACTACATGAAGGGATTCCACTAATTTCATCTTAAAGGAGCCTACGCACCCTGCCCATAATTCCCCGCGTTGTTATTGTTTACATACGGACATCATACACGGTAGCGTCCCGGTCCCGGGCATGCAAAGCGATCTCTAGTCACGATCACGACGTACACAACGCGCTTTAAAGATTTATTTCTGTGAGAGTTTGAGGCTTCAAATACAAAATATGGACGATATCGAGTACGAACCAAGCGAAGCTGAGTCAAGCATAAGTGTAGACATCGAGGGGACAAGTTACCACGAGAGAAACGAATACGGCTCACCGATACATCCAAGAATCCTACAACAGCAAGTCGCCATCGCTCAAGAAAACAACCAGCAACAGAATGCCGATCAAGTGCCTTCACGAGTGGTGAGATAACTTGCTCAGTTGTTGAATGTTTGTGTAAAGATTGTAACAAGATTTCTGGAGTTTCGATCGGTTAAATGAGAAGGTTCGATTCTGATCTTCATGTTTTAGGTATGTTCTTGTAAGAACACTTGCAGCCGAAAGCGTACTGCTCGGTCGGCTGGTTGCCCCTGCCGAAATGCGAACCAGAAGTGCGGAGACCAGTGCAGGTGCGGAACTTCAAAGCTTGCTTGTAAGAACAAGGAAGAGATTCTGGAGACGTGAGCAAGAATCCGAGCGCCTTAGATGCACACCAGCAAGAGCTTCTCGAGTCTGAAAGAGAAATCGAGGTGAGAGCACTTTCTGATGTTATTCTGTTGCTGCTAAGTGACTTACGTATGTCTCATACCAAAGCTCTCATTGTCGCATTCAGTAGCTCGATTTATTTTCCTCGAATTTTGCATGGTTTTTACACTAGAACCCAGTCCTATCTATCTTGCGAGCTGAGGTTTCTCTGTAGCAAAATGGTCGCGTGCCATTCGCGTGTGGTGTTCTTTTCTATAGCTGTAATAAATACAAATCTAGACATACACTAGATTCTAAAAGACACCTGTTTGTAGGTTACTCCAGCCCAGTAGTACTTGAGAAGTAATAGCAAGATTTTAGGCATTTCTAGTCTCTCTCTCCCTCTCTTGATGATATTTGTAGTCAGATCTTTTTATTCCAATCAGATGTCAATCAGTCAAAAAAGAAGCTGGTATTACACTGGGTTTCAAGTTTAGGCAGTGTCATTGATATTTTATAGAATTTGGTTAGCTACTACACAGTAAAATGTATCTTTGAATTGTATGAAATAAAAATCAGTTTGATATTATTATGGAGCTTTCATCAGTCAGCACCATCAGTCGCTAAGCATTTTTGTTTTATTATTGCAGCAATTTGTCCAGCCTCTGACTGATGAACTGAAAACTGCTGTGCTTATCAAGGTCCTTAGCCAAGGACGAGGAAGTCTTGATTATGCAAGAAATCTAATCCAATCAATTGAAAATCCAGAGGTTCCACTTCCAAGGAATCCTGCCCTTACACCATGGTGTATATGTGGGTCTGCAGACCGATGGATTGTGAAACAGAAAACAAGTGCTGCAAGAAAGCAAGATGCATCACGTCGTATACTGCATTTCATCATATGTGTATAGACAAAACACCCCTAAAGCAGAACATTTTGCAGCGTGCAGATTTGAGAGCTGACCCCCCAGACTATTCAACCACAAGCTACAGGAAAGCTGCATATAGAGCTTTCATCATAATGAAGTATGCAAATTGGGGAAAGGGAATCGCAGAGTTATTCCTGCTTGTGTGGTGGCAGCTATCAGACAAGCCTATCAATCAGATGTGAATGTGTACATGGGATTCCGAGATTCATAACATGATAATACTTTTCTTTAAATTTCCCCAGCATAGTAGAAGACATTTCTGTGAGAAGTAAATGACATTTCATGTGTGATTCCCAAATCTCCTGTCCCTCAACCAATATTTGCCATTATAAATTGTGAACTACATTAGTGTTTTATTTATTATCAGCAGAAAATAATGTCTGGAATAAATTAGTCATTTTATTTATTTATTTAATTGTAAATAACATAAAACTGCATGCAATTTCTTTTTGCATAGAAAAATTTGATGTTTGTAAAATCTAACTTTTAAGGATAAAGTCAATAAATCATTTTTATATACAAATTTACATGGTTGTGATCATATTTTCTGTACTTCATCTCAAAGATGAGAGTAGGATAGAATACACATTACATAAGGATCCAGGCCACACATGCTTTCATAACAGAGCATTATATTCCACATGTTTATAACATTGTAAACCACAGCTCTTGGCCAATCACATTCTATCAGCGCTGGTAAAAACTTGATCTAAGCCTGAGAGATTTTATTGGATCTACATTCAAAGAGCCACTGCTGCAATATTTCAACACTTGAAAAACTGAATCAGAAAAAATTAAGATTGAAAACCACAGTCCTCCCAACGTAATGCTCAGTGTGTCTTATTGGGTCTAATCCTGCCTTACCCCTTTTTCTCATGATCCAGAATCCTAGATAAAATGTTCAATTCCAGAAAATATATGTACCCCTGGGACACTTGGCACTAGTCCCCCCCCCCATGCATATAGTATTCCTGAGAGGTTAAGAGCGCCTGTCTGTAAATATCACAGATCGGCGTCAAAATGCGAAATTACAAAATCGCTCAAATTTGGTCAAAAGTTAGGCCTACATGAAGGATTTATGCTGTGAAAATTTCAGGTCGATCAGATAAATATTTTTCGGGAACGACGACGGAAGTGATTTTCCCGAGCAAACTCGCTATTTCGGAGCATGTTTCGCCTAATTCAAAAGATCGCGAAAAACTCCTATACGTGCGAAATGGACCCAAGTGATAAACACAGATCCTTAAACACGACAAGATGAGCTTTCATTCAAGTGGTTTGTCAACCATTTCCGTTAAAAGTAAATATTTTATTGATTTTTGAATAATTATCATTTTTTTCGTGTATGTTATCAGGCTCAAATCGATGGCTAATATCTCCGATGAGACGTGGAATTTCTCTAATATTTAATATCCCGGGAAGAGATCTATCCTTCTTCTTCTGATTTATCAAATAAAATTTTGAGGGCAATTAAAATCTCGAACTTTCACAGCGCGAAATTGACCTCTATTGATTTACCGATAATAGGACACATTCCAGGCACTTCATGTCACGAACTTTCAAAACATTCACTCACCTGGCAAAGAATCCAGTAATCCACAGCAAATGAACTCCCTCAGTTCCCGAGTAATAGTCTTGCGTGTTGTTTAGAAGGTGCTTTGAGTCAATTCACTCCAAATCGTTTCATTCTTGGCAGTATTCCTTCGTTATCCCAAAGTAAACAGCCGAATTCGCAAGCAAACACCAGCGGCTTGTGAGATTCTCCATTTATGCCGAATCAATCCAAATTCATCCAGCTATTTACATTTCAAGGAAGCAAATAACCCATGTAAATCCTCGGTCGTACGTTATATCCGAGCACTTCATGAAAACCAAGTAAAAATTAGCGCGACATTCACGCGGTGCGAAGTTCAAGCACAAGGCTCATGTGCGCGGAATTACTGTTAAAAACGTAACTTTTCGAGGAGAAATATATTCCAACACTTGAAATAAAATTAACTAATTGCTTCTTGCTTATGAGGTGATTGCCTTGTCTTGTTTCCTGGGAAATGAAGGGAATGAAGCCCTTTTCAAGCGCGAAATCCAATGTTGATCTACACTCAAAAGCCTGTGACGTCATAGCCAGCAAAGCGTGACAGGCCTGGAGAAGCCAGTACAGGGCTCGTCACGCACTTCAGTTGACAGTCGAAGAAGGAACATGGTTACTTGAACTTCGCACCGAGTGAACGTCGCGCTAAGTTTTTACTTTATTTTAATGAACTGCTGCGATATAACATACTACCGAGGATTTACAACGGTTATTTGCTTCTGTGGAGTGTAACTAGCTGGATAAATTTGGATAGATTCGGCATAAATGCTGCTGTTTGCTTGAGAATCCTGCTTTCGCACCGTGCGTGAATGTCGCGCTAATTTTTACTTGGTTTTCATGAAGTGCTCGGATATAACGTACGGCCGAAGATTTACAAGGGTTATTTGCTTCCTTGAAATGTAATAGCTGGATGAATTGGATAGATTCGGCATAAATGGAGAATCCTACAAGCCACTGGTGTTTGCTTGCGAATTAAGCTGTTTACTTTGGGATAACGAAGGAATACTGCCAAGAATGAAACGATTTTGGAGTGAATTGACTCAAAGCACCTTCTAAACAACACGCAAGACTATTACTCGGGAACTGAGGGAGTTCATTTGCTGTGGATTACTGGATTCTTTGCCAGGTGAGTGAATGTTTTGAAAGTTCGTGACATGAAGTGACTGGAATGTGTCCTATTATCGGTAAATCAATAGAGGTCAATTTCCGCGCTGTGAAAGTTCGGGATTTTAATTGCCTCAAAATTTTATTTGATAAATCAGAAGAAGAAGGATAGATCTTTTCCCGGGATATTAAATATTTGAGAAATTCCACGTCTCATCGGAGATATTAGCCATCGATTTGAGCCTTGATAAAATACACGAAAAAAATGATATTATCCAAAAATCAATAAAATTTTTATTTTTAACGGAAATGGTTGACAAACCACTTGAATGAAAGGTTATCTTGTCGTGTTTAAGTATCTGTGTTTATTACTTGGGTCCATTTAGCAGGTATAGGAGTTTTTCGCGCGATCTTTTGAATTAGGTGAAACATGCCCCGAAATAGCGAGTTTGCTCGGGAAAACACTTCCGTCGTCGTTCCCGAAAACTATTTATCTGATCGACCTGAAATTTTCACAGCATAATCCTTCACGTAGGCCTAACTTTTGACCAAATTTGAGCGATTTTGTAATTTCGCATTTTGACGCCGATCGGTGATATTTACAGACAGGCGCTCTTAAACTAGCTACCTAATTACTAAATCTAGATAATTTCGCCTCCATCAAGTCTTTTGTGGCAGGTGCAGGTCTCATGGCTATGTTGGGGGCAATGTTTGTGGGATTGTTTGGTGCTATCTCGACACGCCGCCTCACACTCCCATTCTCCTCCAGACGTCTCTTCATGATGTTGCAACAAAGTGCAGGCCAGTAATCATAAGACTTGGGCTCCTTCACTACCTGAATCCTCCAGTTCTTAGACCTCTTGGAAAAGTCCTTTTTCCCTTACCAGGAATGATCTTCCTGAATAAATGAAAATTGTGGTCTATGGCTGCAAGTTCTGCCCTCCCAGTGAAGGATTCATAACTAAAAGGCGATAAAGAGATGTTCATTTAGTTACATTTGCAAGAGCACCTGACCAGGGAGATCATTCAGGACAATATAGTTTAAACCATACAGGGGCCAAAATTATAAGTATTATTTTATTCTGCACTGAATGCCAAACAAAATTAGGGGAGTCTATAATCTGCCTGTTCAATACGGAAACAGGTTAAAGAACAGCTCATTTGCATTTTAGAGCAACCAATTTTATATGCATTTTTCAGTTCGCCGGAAGATATTTCATACCTGAAAGCATTCCTCTTAGGGCGTATTTCAGCATCATCGAGTTGAAGCTCTCCAAATTGCTAGTATGCCTAAAACAGAACAAAAAAATGTGTAAGATGTGTATTCACCGAGGTGACTATTCGCCGATAGAGTGGGTATTTCCAAAATATGGATAAATTTATGGATGAGGGGAGTAATGAAGACTTTCACTGGAATTCCAGGGTTGGGTAAGGCAACTAAATTGTTAAGAGCAGGTGGCTGAAACGAGGGTCCTGAACAAGGAAAGCAGATAAAATGAGGTAGAACTACCTATTTCTTATGTTTGTCTGTCAAATGATAAGTACACTGTGGCCGGAGTTTGCATTTTTCAAAAGGTTCATACCTGAAGTGGACATAGTACTTTAGACTTGCCAGCCACTGGCGGTCAAACACGATTTCCTGCACTGCTTTGAATGCCTTTGAGGCTTTGCCCAAGTATGTTTTGCCTTGCTCCTCGTTGGTAAGTGGACCATGCCTACAGACACCATCTGCCCACTCATGTTCCCCACAGATGTGATGGACAACACCAATCCAAGCATCCTATATCAGATGAGAAATACAAATTTTAGTAAACTTTTTTTTACATGTTAAGTAAACTGCCAATGGTATGCAGTGCTCGTCCACCTCCGGAGATCCAGTTCTTGCTATATGGAATGATCCTTGATCATTTTAAATGGTGCAAAGAAATAAGAGCTTTTGCTTATTTTTTCCTAACTGCACTTCTACACATTTTTTTCAGATTGAAATTAATCCTCTAAAAATCTCACCTTTATTTCCTCTGGATTTCCCCTTGCAATTTGGGCACAATACCAAAAGTGGTTGCGTATGGGTTGGATCCATTCTGCAATGGCCTCATTACCTTTCACTTTGGAAGCCTGAGATGATTTGAGGAATAAGATATTAAAATAAATTCATAAACAACCTCTTGATACTGTAGTTGCAGGGAGATAAAAAGCAATACAATGTTAGTAGTAGTCATATTTTGTGATACAACTTGGTAAGAGGGTATAGCAGGAACTTACATTAGTGAGTTTAGAAGTCAGTTTACAAGACTTATGCCACACGTCCAATGAGTGGAAGAGTTCTTGAAGTTTGTCATGATGAATGGCTAAAAAGTAAAACACCAATAATTTAAAAAATGGTAAGCAAAGGGTACAGGAGAGGAATATCATTGCATGCAAAGGTACAATGTTGGCAAACTAAATTGGCTGACTTCCAATATCATCTGGAACAGTGCATATTACATGGTGTTACAGATGATTTGGGCATTTTTCATTTCTTTTCAGCATTCTACAAAATTTCTGCCACTTTTCCTGTACCATCTGTTTGCCAAATGTTAGACAATGGTTTTGTCTTTTATTGACCAAATTCTCCCATCCCATGCACAGATTTTATCACACCACAACCTGTATAAAGGTGTGGATAAAAGAATTGGAACTTTAGTGATGCTTAGTTACTAACCTTTCAAATCACGCACAAGCTTCATTATTGTGGCTGAAGCATCAGTTGCAAGCTCTCCAATTAACAGCTTGACATTAGCCTTAAGAGCAATCTCTTTAATCCAATCTTCTCCATCAGGGTTGAAGATCCTTGCGCCTCTCGCTTATCCACAATTTCCATATCCACTATACTACCAAGGTGTTGCTCCATAATACTGTAAACACAGTATTTGGCACTGAATCCCGGGGAGTCCATTCTCCCATCACCACACAAACCATTTTCTCATCTTTGTAGATATCGACTATAACCTCCTTCATTTTTGACCATAGTTCCTTTATTGCTGGAATGCCAAATAATGTTTGAATTCGGTCTGAAGTTGCTTGAGAAATAAAAGCACAGTTCAACATCTTAAATATCATTTCAGTTTTATCAAAATTATTCCCAGTGAGAAATACTGCATTTGCCAGTAGGGTTGTGATGGTGTAGACATCCTGCCCATGTCGTTGCCCCAATTTCTCGGAAGAATGCCACACACCAAGATGGCCACTTGGGCAAGAATAGTGGATATCAATAGACCACTCTTCATTTCCTGTTTTGTTACAGTCCTTATAAGGCTACAGCCCTCAACATTGCATCTTCCACAGAGCAGTTGCTCAATTTTCTCAACCTCTACTATGACACGGGGCTTATTGTATAGCTCTTTGAAATGTTCATTCTCTTTGGGAACTGATTTCAATTCCTTGAGATTTTCTTCTAGATTCTTCTTTATGTCTTCATAGTGTTCATCAAGAGTTTTGGTCCACATGGAGTTGGGGGGCACTTTCAGGCTCTCCCATTTGCACATTTTCAGCAATATCCACATGAGGTGCAACAAAATGTTCTTCTTCAATGGCTCCCTCCATACTGTCATCCATTATAGCTGATAAGGTAACACTGTTATCCACCCTGAAAGATACAACACATAATAATATAACTAACGTATGCCACATTAGTTCTAAGTCCCTGAAGATGATTTATATAATAATATAAGTCCTTGTGATTCCACAAAAAAGGCACCTCCACCCAAAACATTATTTACTGTGACACAGGACAAAAGCCTGATAGGCATAAGTAAAACCTGCAAACCCTCATTGCTCAAATTGCAGGCACAAAAACTTACTCAGGTTCTTCCACTGCCCAGTACTCATTATCTTCCTTGACAAGCATACTTCCTTCATGTCTGAAATTAAAATGTAGATGATACAAATATGTTTGTAAATTGGCTGCCAACACATTCAACTCAAATTTTCAAGAGCTGGAAATTGCAAAAAAAAATGGTGGCCTGGGCAACCTCAAATCAGGGCTAAGTGACTAAAAATTGTTGAGACGAACAGTTTTTTGCATTTGGTCGCCAGATGGCAATAAGAAAAAAAAAGATAATTTCCAGGCCTGTTCTACTGGTCTCTGTTAAGAGGTACTACCTTTCCAAATTTACAGGATGCATTCATTCCGATGAATTCCCATACTATTACTTTAATCGTTATATTGTACTTACAAGCTCAGCTCCTCGTCTTCACTTCTGTGATCCTCTTCTCCTTCATCACTGCTTTGTCCCTGAGTACTTCTAAATTAAAACATTTGAAATTAAATGTTTTCCTTGTGGATGAATTTTCCTTGTGGATGGATGAATTTATCATCATCATTTTATTCCTTTTTTTATTTATAATGAGCTGTTAAAAAAAACAATCCCCATATGATTTACGTCAGTCGAGATTCCGTGCACAACCCCTATGGAAATTAGAAGCAACCCCCAAGTTCTCTTATGGAAATTCCAAAGTTGTAAATGAATACCATGTGGAAATTCTGGGGCAAAAAGAATGACCCTGTAGAGATTGCAGAGTGAAACACAAACAAAGACACCAATGGAAATTACAGCACACTCTATAAGAGGGGCAGGAGTACAGACACTAATGGAACAATCCAACTTTTGATGTACCTTTCATCATCTAGCATCTCCTCTGACTCATTGCAGTCCTCATCAGATCCACTTGAGCAATCATTGTTGTCACTTTAGGAATCATGAAACAAATTAATAATAGTATGATATTTTATAATTTTTATTATGGCAACCATTAGTAGTTCCCTGGGACTAACATGTTCCATAAGGCTGCTCTGGGTATTTTGTTTTCAGCACTGGAATTAAAAATATTCAAATTCAAGCATTTTCCAGGTTTTCCAGGACCTACATGTATAAACCCTGTGAAAAAATTCAGAGAACTCCAAAATTGGATAAGGCCACAAGTTATACAAGAATACAATTAGGCAAGGAATCAGCCTAAAACTGTGATGCTGCATGCAATTCCTGATGTGACTTTGGCATTATTCATACATTATACAGTCACATTGTTTGTCATTGTCAAAAAATGTATCAAATTAAAAGTATATATATACTACCATTTGCATACAACCCTGAAGCTTGACAATTTTTTCGTGTAGGTTTACGTTTCAAACATGCATGTTTTGTCGAGAAGTAACTCACATTTCTCACTCGCTGATTGCCTGCTGTTTTGACCATTATTTTTCAGCCAATCAGAGTGCAAGGAACATGACAACTTCTCGGCAAAACGTGCACGTTTGAAGCTACAAAATAGTAGTATTTGCAAGCGACGGAAAATGTAGAGATATATTACCTCTCTTGTTCAAATGGATTTCCCTGTAGGCAGCCATAGAAAGGATTGACAACCTGCATCGATTCCAACACACTTGTTGATAACTGGGAGTTGTCTATGCCAGTAACACCAGTCACATCAATGCTAAAAGCACAATGAATCAAACATAAATATTGGAAAGACAAATTGTTATTGAATGTTTTGATTGAATTCTGGTTGACAACCCTTGTAAGAAAATCATTTTTACTGGACACTAAATATGGCTTGCCTGTGAAGACTTCAGAGATTTGCATTTTGAGAAAGTTCACTGCACTTACCCTATGTTTTCTGTCCTAGTTTCCTTGGAAGAAATCCAGTCACATCAACCCTAGAAAACACACAATATCATCACGATAAACCAGAGTTTTGGGAATCTTTCTTCTTTTAGAATTTTAAAACATGGAGTAAACCTTATAAGCTTATAATGCAGAAATATCTTACAGAGCGAATCCTAAAGAACAGGAAGTTCAACAACACGGATTCAACAAAGACAACAAGTCAATATGGAATGTATACAATGAATTAGCAGCTGAGTACGACTTCAAATCTCTAAGATTGCCACTGACAAATGCTTATTATCACTTCGTAAGAATAATAATGCTTACCAGCTGTCGTGTGATTTGGAGTTGTTGCCATTGCAATCGGTGATAGGTTCAATTCTTGCAACGGATCGACGCTATGAGCTGGTGTTGACCACAGTTGCCTTCGAAATTTCTTCGCTTTCGGAGCTAGTGAATCAAATGAATATCGACTTAAAATCTCTTTCAGTAAAAGCAGAGAAGCTTTAACAAAATGAAACGAGCTTTAAAGTTTGCTCTTTGACTTTAGAAGTAAGAAAGACCTCTCTTCACTCACCTCCATCTCGATGCCGTTCGTATTGATTCTCAATGTTTGCGATAACTCGCTGTATTAGCTCGTCCGCAAACGCACTGTTATCCACCCCAGCAAAGCCCAGCGTCTTCTTTGCTGCTTGCCACCTTTGATATGTCGATTTCTTGAAGACCAGATGGTGATTTTGCTCCTTTCTGAGCGGCCGTCCCTTCCGAGGAAGCGATGTCTTCCTGGTCGACATGAAGTCTAAGACTTTTAACGCATCCAAAAAAGCTCCAATTCTCAAAATAATACTTCAGATGTCAAGTATATTGATTTTAGTCTTGAAAAGACTGTTTTCTGTAAGATTTGACCTACGATTGCGCTAGATTCGGAAGATGCTTCTAGGTAATCTACCAGCGAGTACGCGTTCTCACGAAAATGGCGGACGGCTGGCACGCGCGGGAGTTATGGGTAGGGTGCGTATGGTCCTTTAAAAAGTGACTTATTTAGGTACAAGATTCTATGTATTATTTTCCATTGAAACTCCCTGTGTTTTGTATCGATTGTTACTTTGAATGGAAGGGTGTATATTTGCTCCCAATCAAACACATGGTCAGGATAAACCTGTTGGTATTTAAGCTTCGAAGTTGGTTCTAAAATAATTTGGTCGATAAAATACGATAAATACCTTTTGCTTTCAGTTTTTCTAAAACATAAGACTTATCTCCTATTTTGAAGGTCGTTGTCATATCATCACTTTTGTCATTTTCATTCACATTTACATTTACATTTACGTTACTACTCAGGACCTGCTTCCATTCAAGAGGGAGGGACCGACTTATCCCAAGTAACAAGAAATAATCTGATAATGTTACCGAACTGTTAGATCTTTTGGTTAATATATCAAAATCAAAAAGTTTGCCTTGTGAATCGAGAATATCTTTAACCTTTATAATGCCTGCCTTAACAAGATGACTTCTATAGCATGTTTGCTTTCCTATCAAGATGTTCTTATTATTCCACAAAACCTGATTCATGATGCCATTATAGTCCGTTGGGTGTGATTTGTATTTTCTGCTGTTACTAGAGACCACGCCTTAAAGCATTCTTTATAGAAACATGGCAACGAAGGGGTAAGGAGGCCTGAGAAAAATCACAATTCAGAAGAAAAGATCCCCCACCCTCCGGAGGTGGTGAGACAAAACTAGCTTCCAAATATTTGAGCTTGATTCTTTGTACCGTTTCAAAAATAGCACCCTTTGAGATTTAATCATCATTTCTATATTTGGCATGCATAGCCCTCCTTTGCTGTAATCATTAATAGCTGCCCTGCGTTTTATCTTGTCTTTGCCGTTCCATAAAAAGTTAAACATTAGTTTCTCAATTTCGTTACATATCTCTTTGTCAAAACATAATGTGGTCGCACGATAAAGCACCTTTGGAACTATAACGTTTTCAAAATTTGAACCCTACCAAAAACAGTGAGGTTTCTCCATTTCCATAGATTTAAGACTTCTTTTATTTTTTCAGTATTGTATCTAGAGTAAGTTCCTTTCTAAGTTTCTTATTATATGTGAAGAAGACGCCTAATATGAGGATTGGTTCATCTATCTTTTTAATAGGGAGCTTTTCCTTGGACCCAAGTCGACTTTCCCCTAGCCACATGGCTTCAGTTTTGTCTTCATTTACTACGAGGCCAGAAACCTTACCGAACGTTGACATAGATTCCATTAAAGCCTCATATGATTTTTTATCCTGAATGAAGACAGTCATATCATCCGCGAATATACTAAGTTTTACCTCTTCTTTACCGATAACAATTCCTTTTATCTTGTCATTTTGTTTAATATGACTTGCCAGAATTTCTAGGGCAACAATAAAAAGATAAGGACTCAGAGGATCTCCTTGGCGGACTCCGGATTGTATATCAAAAAAGGCAGAGGAGTGGCCATTATTCATAACACAACTCACCAAGTTAGTATGAAAAACTTCAACCCATCTCACAAAAGATTCGCCAAAATTAACTCTCTTAGCGCCCTTATCAGAAACTTCCTATTTAGAGAGTCAAAGGCCTTTTTAAAATCAATTGCTATCAAAAGTCCTTTTATTTTCTCCGAGACTGTATATTCTAAAATATCTTCAATCGATCTGACAGCATCGGATCTGACAGCATCGGATTTGGTTTTGAACAATGCATTGTTAAATTGAGTCGAGTATTTTGAAGTATAATCGGGGATTATGCAAGCCTGTTTACAGGTAAAGTAAAATCTAGATTATACGAAAAATAAGAGACGAGATTTAACAATGCAATCCCTCCCTTCCCACCCGTTTGATGGCATACCTTGTGCTTTGTTTCTTTCAGATTTCGAGTCGTTCACTTCAAAGACGATGAGCCCGCGGTGCCAGCGGTGGTTATGGATCAAGTTACCATGACTACAAGCGTTTATCTTTTAAATCACTGTATTTATGGAGTGAATTTTTCAAAAAACTCAAATTGCGGGCTCGTGCAATTTCGATACTTTTTGAAAAACTCAATTAATCCCAATTGAACTCGAAGTCGTATGATTACCTATACAAACAACAAAATTACAATTCACCACATTTTAAAAACTTGTGGTTGAAAAAAATAAATATTTCACATTTGTTTTTTCATGCTCCTCCCAAAACCTTATTCAAGATTCATTTTGATATATTGTGTGGTTCCAGAAAATATCCATCCCCCGACGGAAGGGTTTGGAAATCCAGAGGGGTGGGGGGTCAAGGCCTAGGAAATTCCAGAGGGGTAGGGGGTCAAAGGAGATAAAGAAAATTCCAGATGGTTTGCAAGCCGCATTTTTCGTACCGAGTCGGAAACGCACTAAGTTTTGCGTGGATGTTTGTTTTTCGGTGAAAAGACGATGTTCACGCTTTCTACAATAAATTAATCACATTTAAAATAGTAAAATTAACTTCTGTGTTTTGACATTTAAAAATTTATCTTTTCTCTGAAGCGAAAAGAAGCATTTTCGTTGTCTATCCTCCGCGCAAAATTCGTCGAAGGGACGTATACTCGTTCGAGAAAATAAAGTTATTTGCACCTAAAGAAACTGTGATTTGGCTTTATTGTCTTAAAGCCCAAGTATTACAGAAATTTATTTCCTTGTCAATAGTCTAGAATATCAAAGAAAGGTTTTGCTCAAAGAATTAATTTTTCGCTGGCTAAAACATGAACTAACGCGTCCCAAGACAGCTGGGCACTGCAACGTTCAGAAACCAATCAAGCGTGACATTTTCCACGATCATGTCTCCCAAGGGAATAATAACAACTGAATGGCTTTCCTGAAATTTGCAATGACAAAAACCGGCTCGAGCAAACCGAAAGAGTAGTGAAGTTTAGCATTTTTTCTCGGTGCCTTAAAATACTTCAATGAACTCAAGACTTGGAGGTAATCTTTGGTATATATTCAAGAATAATTTACGGAAGTAACAAAAACTTTTACGTATGAGATTTGTGTCAGAGGCGAAAAGTGTAAGTTTTATAACAAACGGAAGATTTATAATATAATTTCTCAATTTTGCAGTTTCCTTGAACACATGCCAAACAAAATCGGAAGCATTCTAAGAAGTGAAATTTGGCTGGTACATTGCCTTGTGTTTGTAGATTATTCAGGCGGCAAGGATTTCTTAATTCCGCAGATATTAGCCATTCTTTTTCAAGGAAATATTTGCGGCATAAATAGCTTTTCCATTTTGGAGCCTGAAAAAGTCCGTTCGAATAACATAAAACCGGCCCAATGAATTCCCTCCAAACTTGCTGTGATTAATGCTAGCTACTCAGGATTAGTGTGAGGGGTGTCATATTAAAAGTTTAGGTCGCGCAACGCGTCTGATGGCTGCGTATTATAAACAAGGGTGTGGTTATAACGTTGCTATAGCAACTCCGATCACAACAAAATGCACACTACAATAAAGTTCAAACCCTCCAGGGTAACCATGTGAAAGTTCAGACTGGTACAGGTTTTTTAGCCTGAACAGCAGGCATACAAAGATTGGGTGTTGAGGGCAGAAAAAATTGTAGGCAGCCTCCTTAAACAATCCTTGCTTTATTCTAAAAAGTTTGCAATCTATTTTTACTGTTATTTTTTTTTGTAAATCGAGACCAGTCCAGGTTACATTTTCACTAATATATTTATCGACTTTCCGTCTCAAAAGCGCTTTGTGCATTGGTGTTTGTTGTACACATGAAATTCTAAAAAATGCGTATTAACGTGGCGTCTTGCCCAGTTCATCTTTTTTGCCAAGAACGCAATATTTACGCAAATAGCAACACTCTTAAACTTCTAATTTTGAAACGTTGAAAGCTATATATTTTGCACTGTTCGCAATTAGTAAGTGCCTAAAGCATGACTAGAAAATATTGTTACAACTATTCGGAACGCGCTTTTGCAATTATACTCCATACTCAGTCGATTTCGACGTTTTCCCCGACATCGAAATTTCCAGAGGGGGGTAAAATTTCAATGTTCGGAAATTCCAGAGGGGTGGGGGGGTCACAAACAGGTACCCAAATCGGAAATTCCAGGGGGGTGGGGGGATCATTTCTGAACACCCTTCCGTGGGGGGGGGGGGGGTGGATATTTTCTGGAACCACACATTTGAGTTCTTACTTTAGTGCAAGATTCAGGGAAATAAAAAACAGAAGAGCTCAAATATCAACAATGAAAACTCAATAATTTCTTTCCTCTTTTTTCTCCGTCCCCTCAGCCTCTTTTTCAAGTTATAATTACTGAGACAGAGTTAATCTTTCAATGGGATTACAAAAAGAGTATCAGGGGCGTAGCCAGGGGGCCGCCCCACCCCCTTCTCGGAGATTTTCTCATACATTTACTGTATTTGCTGGAGGAAATTTGAGCATTTTCTTCACATGTTTTTACTATCCGCTCCCCCCCCCCCCCCCCCCCCAGAAACTCCTGGCTACGCCGCTGAGTATCATACTTTTTTCGATAATTTAAAATTTTGAAACAGTAACTCACAGTGCACATTATTTTTATTGAGTGCCTCATTCATCTTATATGCTGTGATTAGTGGTGTGCGGTTGTCACAACATTTTGAAGTCTGTCACCATGTGAAAATGTTCATGCGTCCGACACAAAAAATAGACAATATGCAAACAACTTTGCTAGCTATGAAAGACTGGGAAGGAAACCTCTGCTTAAGGTAGATGTTCACACTAGTGTTGTCCCTATAACCACTCCAAAAACAAATATGGTGACAATTTCTTTTTTAACACCTTTGTTTCATGTCACTTACATAAAAAAATAATTCCTTTGTTTTGCGCCATAATTAAAAGACCAAACACCAAAAGAACCTATTTTTAAGTAGGCGTATAAAGGGCAGTGACTTTCACTATATAAAAGAGTTGAAAATTTGTTGAAAAAAAGTTAGTTTTTTTATTGCAGTATAGAATAACATTTTCATATTGTGTTATATTTTTGAGATAATTTAACAGACATATTTTGCAAAATTATAAAAAGAGGTGCCTTTTTCTCAATTAAGGATATAAAAGGGAAGGGGTAACTTTTTAGAGAGGTGACTAATTGTTATTATTATTCAGCCATGCCACTATCTCGGTTCTGATTGGCTAAGAGTACGCAGCGAAACCTTGTTGGCGCGCAGTGCCTGACGTCATACTACAGACATTAGGATTGATGCACTCTAATGACGTCATAACGCAAGCCAATAGGTTTGGCCGCCATCTTGGTTTTCATTTCCGAATTGAAAGCCGGTTTTGCGAATATTCTCGTTGAATCTGTTATGATTTTTGCCAAGAGATCATTGCTCAGGATATCTAAACATCAACTATGGCTATTTGAATTGAATACGAAAAGGAAAATATCAATGGACGTAAGATGAAGTTGAAAAACCGTGTCGCCGTGCACGGCCTCATCGCTGACTTCGTTTAGCTAGGTAAGAATTCTTGGTTGCTGAATAATAAAACAATTATTGAATTCGGTTTTCGCATGATAGTGAGATTTGTCAACGCCTCGAGTTAGTGTTATCCGCCTCAGCTTCGCTTCGGCAGATAACACAAACCTCGGCGTTGCCAAATCTCACTATCATGCTCAACCTCATCCAATAAGTGTTAAATGTATAGAGCGGATTTCAGATGACTGTTGTGAGTAATTCGCAATTACTTTGTAATTGCGGCAAGGGTGGGGATTTGAAAAACAATGCTTTCTCCTAGGGATTTTGACATTCTCTTTTTACCAAGGGAGGGGTTATTTGATCTTGGACTTTCCCGGGGGCGGGCTCTTTGGTCATGAGTCTGGTAACTATCTCGTAGGTTCACTGCCATAAGTCACACGACTGACAACGTTGATATATCAATCGTAGTTTTTGTGTGCTGTTGAGGAAGATGACATCATAGATATTGGCCGTTTTCACAAATCGTCTGACGATTTGTTTGCCTTTTGTACGTCTAGTGTGAATTTAGGTCGGACTTTATTGGATTTGTGCTGGGAGAATGCAGCCTGGGGTAGGGATATTGACCAAGATTTGACACTATATTTTGGCCCAATGGTGGGGAATTTTATTGCAAAATATTAAAAAATGTCAAATCCCCACCCCTTGTCCCCCTCCCCCCCCCCCCCCCCCCCCCCCCCCCCCCAGCGGCTTAACATTGATAGGTGCATTACTCCTATAGATCATGTTATCTTAGCAAACTCCCAAGAATTTCATTGGTTTAGAATCTCGGAATCTGAGACATTGATTTACCTAGTCATTAGATTGTGTTGCCACCCAAATTTCATGAGTGCCACATGTTTACGGCGATTTTTATTAAAAAAGCTGAAGAAAAGTCGGTCAACAAACCTAATGAAGTAACAAATTAGATTTATTTGTATCAAAAATCGGCCTCACAAATCTTCTGAGCGTTGTCTGTGAAAAACACGCTTGCACTGAAAGGCATGAATGAAAATTCTAGGCATGCACTTTCTCCTTTATTTTATTAACTTGACAAAAATGGAAACTAGGAGCACGAAACTATAATCTACAATATGTCGAGAAAATACAATCGAAAGAGCTAATTCTCAAAGTTACCTGAGGATAGTGTGTCTTGCAACGTGACTCATCAGCAGCTTTCTTGTAGTTTTTTTTGCTAGCGAACTTTCCGTCACAAACAAAGCTAATCAAGTGCATGTAGTTAGTTGTCCCTCTTCTTGCCTAATGATAACCTCATAAAGCCATTTCACAAGGATTCGTGTTGCTGTTTTATTCTGCTAAATCGCTCTTTCCCTCAAATATCCAGTGTTTACGGTGTTTATTCACTCCATTCTTCCAGCAAACTACTTGTGCAACGAGTGACTGCCGACATTGTTTTTGCGAGCGAACTGTCCGTCACAAACAAGACTTCAAGTAGTTAGTTCTCCCTTCTTGTCTATTGATAACCTCATAAAACCATTTCACAAGAATTCGTGTAGCTGTTTTATCGTGCTAAATCGCTTTTTCCCTCAAATATCCAGTGTTTACGGTGTTTATTCACTCCATTTTTCCAGCAAACTACTTGTGCAACGAAGTGGCTGCCGACAAATAATGTTCATCTCGGAAACGTTTGGCGAATATGCTTACAAATGCTCTTCAATTTGAGCTTGTAATTCCTTCTTTAATGAAATGATACAATATCTTGTTCGCTACATGTCCGATTTTGTTGAAAATGGCTTGAACTGTCCACCATTTTCTGCAGCTTTTCGAAGTATCGCTTGCAAACTTTCAAGATCGACAAAAAACGTCCGTATGCAAATCATCTAAGTTTGAGTTTTGTCACGCGCGTAGTTTTAAAACACCCGGTGTCTGTCCATCACCGGGCAACACAGATACGCCGACGCAGGACACCATCTGAGTTTAGCTCGATGGGTTAGTTTTGTTTTTTGAATTTATCTTTTTTTTATCTCGTGCATTAGCCTATGGTGCTCCACAGGAGTTCCGCTATTAATTTTTCAATCATTGATAACGTCATCGATGACGTCACATCACGTTACCGTGTTACAGCACCCCCCTTATGGCATAGACAAAATGTCCCAAGTATGGTTGTCTTAGCATGTTCCCTTGAGGAGATAAATTTTTTCTTTGCGTACCACAGGGTTCCCATGTGTACACGGACGGACGGACACCGGACGGCGTACGCTATAGGTTTAATACCAGAAAAATAAAGAAAAAATTTATATCTTCCGAGGGGAAGCTTCTATAGAAGCCAAACTTGGACAAACTTTCAAAGACCATAAGAGGAACTCTGCACCAAAGTCACGTGCCCTTTCGTCATCAATGACGTCATCAAAATGATCCATAATGCCCGTGACGTTCAAAAATCAACTCGATAGTATAATATACGTTTTTCCCTTAGGTATGGTGCTCCGCTTGCGCGGGCCTTCGGCCCGCGCTGGAGCTCCGCTATAAAGTTTACTTTATACAACAATTTAAAAGAATTTTAAAAGATAGTATCTTGTCAGGAAAAGCATCATTTGATTTTTAGTTAATTGACTTATAAATAATTGCAATTATTTCATCAAATCAGCCACTTGTAATTAATTTTACGTAAACAACATAATTCAACATTTGTACAGTGGTCTACAACCACAAGCACCATGCTTTTATGTAGACTTCTCATCTTCAACATATAAATATCCAAATGTAATTCTCATTATAATAGATGAAATAAACTTGATTGATTGACATTTCCACTCTTCAAGACGAGCTGAGATGCTTAAGTAGCTGTAATAGATTGCTAAAAGTTCGCGATAAGTGGAACGAGTTAACTGGATAATTCATCTCCTTCAATGCTCCACAAGCATTGCATTAAATAAACAATTCAACTGTACAACATAGATAAGAGCATTAGATCGCCATATGATAAATAATCATAGATTTAAAATCTTGAATCCAATGCACTGTGGCAACAGAAGTTTAGACATGATATTGGCTGGTCGTCCTAAAATTGGACTCACATATAGAATTATAAAACCAACGAAGCTTGTTAAAGGAGTCTTCTAGACAATAACCGTAATCCACATAAAATACGCAATTAAAGCTCTTTGGGTCATTGTCATTGACCAAAGGCTTTCTCATTAACTATCACATGTTGTGGGCAAATGTCAAAATGGTGATAAAAAAATATTTCTTATACTTTCCATCTTATCATGTACCTAATTGGCATTATCCAAATTCCACTAAATTCAGTACATAAGTACTAGACACTCTATAGCAAAAATATCAGGGGGTGGAAGAACTAAGATCTTTCTTATATTTTCATATTAACTTGATGCTTCTTAAGAGCGAATGTCAGCAAATACCAGACCAGGTGCGGCCAGTGATGAAAAACCAATCTACCTTTATTTTAGGTGTACAGGTAGATATAAATAGTTTAGCAACGTTCTGGTGTTTATTTTGCAAAATACGAAGGAATTTATGAATTAAATGAGAAAATCGATTTCGCGGTCTCGAGCCCTGAAAAAAGCCGTCCGAGGACGCCGAAACAAAAAGTTCCTCGCGTGAACACAAAGAGCTAGAATACCACCAAATAAACACCTAATTCCGAGAAAATAGACCCCTATCAGCTCACAAGCAGCAGGATTAATTTTCTATTTGATGTTTTTGACAGTCTAGGAATACATTTTTGGAGACTTAATTTTGCAACCGTGATTTTACCTTGAAAACTAAGATAATTATTTCGAGTAGTGGCTTATCTCCGATCATCCTGTACGTCAGGCTACAAAGTGTTCATATGTTGTTCTTGAACGTCATATAAACATTGGTTTGGGTTTTTGAGACAGCGCTCCGAAATTATTCACTGAAGTTATTGCGAACCTCGAGATTTCCAGTAAATTGTCACTTTGTTGACTTCCGAGCCGAGTTTTAAATCTCAGAATAATGCCGAGTTTTCGCGACTAAAGAGCAGCTTTATACCTATAACCCCAACAAAATACAAAGGGAGGAATGCTATAGCAGGAAAAGTGTGAATTTCTTTCTGAAATGGAGTTATTTCAACAGAAAATTACGAGTGCCATTGAAATGGAATTGCTCGAGGTCAAGTGTAATACGCAAATGCAGGAATAGGTAAAACTTTACCTGAAAAGAGATCCTTTTCCTCCCTTCTGCATCTACATGGTGATTCTAAGAACTATTTGCAAGCAGATATAGCTTGAAATGCCGAACATTTAGGCGGCAATTCCTCAGTACACGGCGATAAGCTGCAGAGAGACACGTGAAGGTGACTGAGGATGCAAGCGTGACAGGTAACGCGTTGGCATGGCAGGCCCTCCATGCTTACGCGTTACTTGTCACGCTTTCATCTTCAGTCACGCGGCTGCAACAATTAGAATTTACGTGTCGCTATGCTGAAGAATTACCACCTGAATTTCCAGCTATATCTGCTTGCAAATGGTTCTTAGAATTACCTAGTACAGAGCAGAAAGAAGAGATATGAACTCTTTATCAGGTAAAAGTTCACTTATTCCCGCATTCGCGTATTACACCATTACACTTGACCTCGAGCAATTACATTCAATGTCACTCGTAATTTTCTGCTGAAATAATCCCATCTCAGAAAGAAATTCTCTCTTTGTATTTTGATGGGGTTATATGAATAAAGCTACTCTTTAGTCGCGAAAACTCGGCATTACTCTGAGATTTAAATCTCGGCTCGGAAGTCAACAAGGTGACAATTTACTGGAAATCTCGAATTTCACAACAACTTCAGTGAATAATTTCGGAGCGATGCCTCAAAAACCCAAACCAATTTTTATATGACGTTCAAGAACAACATATGTACACTTTGTAGCCTGACGTACAGGATGATCGGAGATAAGCCACTACTCGAAATAATTATCTTAGTTTTCAAGGTAAAATCACGGTTGCAAAATTCCTCTCCAAAAATGTATTCCTAGACTGTCAAAAACATCAAATAGAAAATTAATTCTGCTGCTTGTGAGCTGATAAGGGTCTATTTTCTCGGAATTAGGTGTTTATTTGGTGGTATTCGAGCTCTTTGTGTTCACGCGAGGAACTTTTTGTTTTGGGGTCCTCGGACGGCTTTTTTCAGGGCTCGAGGCCGCGAAATCGATTTTCTCATTTAATTCATAAATTCCTTCATATTTTGCAAAATAAACACCAGAACGTTGCGAAATTCATTAATATCTACCTGTAAACCTAAAATAAAGGTAGATTGGATTTTCATCACTGGCCAAGAATTTTGATTTTGGTCTGGTTTTTCCTGACATTGGCTCTTAAATGCCACAATGTACCTATTGACATTTTCCGAAATTCCACCAAATTCAGTAGCTGACAAGTACTAGGGCTAAAACTATAGCAAAACTACAAGGGTGGAAGAACTCTCAATTTTCTTATAATTCCATATTAAAACTAGATCTTGAAATATACTTCTTAATTTTGTGCTACTGGCACTAATTGACATTTAAAGAAATGGCCAAATTCAGTACACAAGTACGTTAGACATCGCGATCTTCAGCACTACCCCCTTCATTACCCGAGGTTCAAAGGAAAATAGTCTATTTTCGGAGTATTTTAACGAGAATCTTACTATATAGCTTTGTGTACAAATTATTCAGTATCAAAGATACATCGCGCTTTATACGCGTCATCACAGTGATCCTGAAGTGCATAATTTGCCTGTTGTTAGGGCAATTCTCTCCAAAAAAATAGTCATCCATCACTTAGAATTATGCATAATAAGTCTAATGCTCCTTATGTACGTATCTGGAATGCTAAATAGCTTTCAATCTCCCTTATACATTCAAAACAGATGATTGACAAAACAAAAAAGCATTCTTTTACCTCAATAAGCTCTGTTTCATTACTATTACATCATCGTACTCATTTTCCAGTCCTCACTCACGATTTACGTCATGTACTTGTCGTAGGCTGATGTGTCATTGTTACTTCATGCATGTACTTCTTGAAGCATAATGATTGAATGCAATGTTCGATAACCTAATGGAAAGAATAAATAAATAACTATAAGGTTTTTTTAAACTCACAGTATACCGTAAGCCCACAGGGTGAGCCGTGAACATGGGAATATAAGGAATTACGAGTCGAAAACTTGAACACATTAAGTAGTGTAAAAATTCTTCAGGTTACAATAATTATTATTTTACCCCGCAAAACAAAGTGAAAAGAAAATATGAAATAACATACATACCGACGCATGACTTACGTCATGCTCCGAAAACAAAGTAAAGCTATTTACAGAAAGTGATTGTAACTGTTGAGTGATTCAAATAAAAGAGGCTTTGGGACTTTGCCCTCAGCCATTTTTATCCCAACAGTGTGTCTGCCTTTTCCTGGCCCTGTAAATCGAGCTCAAGAGATGCAACTTTCCGACTTCAATGATTTAAAGGAAGGAAGAAAATATAAATAAAATATTTGCAACCGCGAATAGGACTTTAATATTTTTTCCTTCCGGTCTAGTGTCATATATCATTTGCCCTTGATTGAACTTGACACTTCACGTGTCACCTATTATGTAACAGTAGGCCTAGGGCGTCCAATTAATTGAGCCCCCCTATAAGAGAATTGGGGGCGTAGCAAGGATTCAGTCATAGCTTTGGAAGCGAAGCCACGTTTTCTTCCTTGCCCCGCCTCCTCCCCTTGCCGTGCCACTGTTAGCATAGGCCACAATCCAGCGACATGCATCCGGGACTCTACGGTTAAGCGCCGCCAGATTTGAAAGCTAATTAGCCAGAACTGCAGACAAAACGGAGCTAAACTGCTGCCCTTGACTATAATATTGTCAAACTGTGATGTTGCTACTTTTTCTGTAAAATAGCTGAAAGTTGATTTCTGTAGTTCAAAATTTCAAAGAAGACATTTTGCCTGATAGCTGTTATTAATTATTTATTTTTACTTCCACCATGACAAGGTGGATTTTGGTGTTTTTAGCCATTTTCAGTGGGGAAAAAATATTCGGAGCTAGTTTTACGCTCTGTCAAGTACTTTTATCAGTTGCTGAAAACGGATATTAACGGTTCTGATTGCGAAGAAATGATTTTCACCGTCTTTGTTCAGTTAGAATGGGATTTTACTTCCCCAGAGAGAGATTTTGATGTAGGCACACGAATTAGCTCGCCATCTTGAAGTCGAAGTTCCCGCTTTTGGTTTGAATCCGAATAATAATGAGTCGCATCTCCCTCGAGACGAGTCTAACAAAAGAATCCAAAACAAAAAGAAAAGCCAAGAGTATTCAGCCTTTTGTTTAGGTGACGAGCCTTTTGTTGTGGCAAATAAAAGAGCTCCAAGACATGGTAATAGCACCAGGAGCTGAGCGACAAGCTCACTCACGCATAGCCAAGTCATGAGATTTGTTTTGGTTTGCTTGATGTCGCTTAGAACAATAGGATTGTGCCCGATGGGTAATTAAGTAGATAGTTTTAGTTTGGACGCCCTGGCGTTTGGATGCCCTCACCTTTGCAGGGCCTTGTAAAGCTATCTACAGAAAGTGATTGTTACTGTTGTGTGATTCAGATTAAAGAAGCTTTTGGACTTTGCCCTCAGCCATTTTTATCCCAACAGTGTGAGTAGTTAAGGGGGAACGATAGAAATAGAGGAATGTTGCAGGTGACCATGCATGAGGTTTTCTAATAAAATATTAATGGTGTTTTGGGTAGGGTGATATAGGGACATGATTCTGAGTTCGTACATTGATTTTAATTTATTCATGATTTTTAATGTATTCATGTTGTTGGTGACTGAGTGGGGGGAAAGGGGTGTGTGTGTCTGAGGGTACTTGTGTTAGAGGAGAGAGATGTGTCCCCGTTGAGAGTCTTCAATGTCCACCCAGCCATCCGGGTGAACTCTCAAATATAAAAGCAGAGGGGTCTTTGTTATCGACGTCAAACAACCTGCCTGCAATACGATTCGTCCACGTATAAAGAACCAACAGGTGGTGATGATGTGTACCAATGAGGACCGCGTATACAAACAAAGAAGACCGAACGGGTGGGTTCAGCGCGCAATAGTATTATATCCAAACCGGCCTTTGTTCCACGGATCACTGATTTAGAGATGGGAACAACAGACTCCATTGTCCAGTACCTGAGCAATGGTGTGGATCACTCCGCTCGTCCAGTGCCTCCACATCCGACGGCATCCCGTGCCCCAACCCTTGCCCCCAAGGAACAACCCGACCATATACCTTCCCCATATCTCATCCATATCTTATTATATCTACCATCCCCCTCCTCACTCTCACGAGGTAACATTATATGTATATAGCCTAAGGCATGTCATTACTGTACGATTGCTATTGTGTGTCCGCCTTGCGCTTCTTATTGCTCCCGGGGGGGAAAGCCAACACAAAGTTTTTTACTAAATTGAGATCATGATACTCCTGAGACAATTCTGCTACCGGGTGTTGTTTATCGGCAATCTCAGATAGGCGTGTGGACGTATCATCGTTTCGCAGGACTTTCCCCAGTTGCATATAATACTTCGCAGTATGAGATCTGTCCCAGCCTACATGATTCATCACATCCGCTAGCGTAGAGCCTGCCAAGGCTAGTGTAATCGCACAACCCGCTCGAAAGCTATGAGCGGTCTCGCCCTCATCAAGACCTGCGTCCTTGAGGTATATCTTAAGCCTTGCGTTCATCGTCTCCGAAGACACTGACGTCGGGAGGATCTCACCCTGGTTGTTTGTAGGGCGAAAGAGGAAGCCATTAGTAAGATCTACCTTCATTGCCCGTGTCGCCGACATATAGCTTTCGATGGCCGCCACAGGACATATCTTCAAATTCGGACATCTTTTTATGCCAAAAAGGTTAGATTTGTCTCCCCGTAGAGTTTTGCCCCAGGTATGATTAAAGAGCAAGCCATCGTCGTTTGGGAAACGTAGCATTTCATTTGTGCGCACTTGGCCAAGGTCGCCCGGTCTGTCTCCCGAAAAATACAAAGTCTTCAAATATGCTTGATCTCTGAATAAGATATACAACTTCTCTGGGTTGTCTTGGACCAGTCGTATCTGGTGCTCCAAATAGTCAGCTAACCTGACCAGCTTGTCTACAAATAACGGAGTGGCCTGTGTGGGAGTGATGCCAGCAACGGCCTGTTCCTCTTTGATAAGTTTCAGGTATCTACGCACCAGGTTAGAGGCCACCGGATTTCCCATACCCATATTTTCGTTCCAGTCTCCCGCTCGATCATGCTCGTTAAAGATCGCGCGTAGCTTCCCAATCAGCGAGTCGACTGAACCTGAGGCGAGGCGTACTGGGCATTTGCAGTCAAAAGAACCTTTGAGACCTCGGTGTGGACATCGTTGTGCGTGTACCTGTGTTTTTCCATTTGTATCTTTCCAAACCAAGAACCGTACTATATCCATTGGGGACGCGGACAAGACATCCTTTGGCGTTGCCATGGAAGCCAAGAACAAAGAAAACTGATCAAAAAGTCGGGTTTTCTGACGATCGTAGGCAGACTGTCTGTCAAATAGCGAATAAATACGATCATCAATCGTATTGATATCAATGTCCAACCTATGTGATTGACTTGACTGGTTTGATGCCCTCCGGTTATACCCACATCTCTGACAAAAACGGAATGAGCGGTCATTCGCGTGACAACATTGAGGGCAAGCCACCGCAGGTATCCACAGTCTAGGGACTTCGCGCAAAGGCGGAATAATAAAATCAGAAATACCAATTTGAGTCGTTTATCGTATAAATATTTAATATGCTCATTATCAGATTTAACATGAATAATACAATAAGTAACGTATAATATGTGTCAATGGGTGTCTCAGCCGTGATCGTCAGGAATATTGGTATTGTCACTAGTAAGAATCAGAAAGAACTCTAAACGCCCACAGGTCCCAAGGAATAGGGCCATACTCAACGAAGCCATCTATGCTCGGGCGGCGCAGGACACCTGACTCCCCTCGCGCTGCTAATTTCTCCTTAGATGTACATTGAGCCTGAATTATTGGCCACCAGTACGGCCTTGGATATCTATCAGGCACCACTAGCGTGCATCTCGCCTTCTGTTGTTGTAGAAACCGAAGGGTGGGGCCGATAAGCCGAAAGGGGGGGAACACGTATGGGTTCTCAAAGACCGAATCTTTCTCCGCTGAGATTTCTTGACAGAATACGTTCACACCATGAGCCCCTGGTGTCTGGAATGGCGCGAAGTAGGGAAGTGGGTTTCCTGTTCTGTCGGTTTGAACATTGGACTCCAAGGCCATTAGATCGCATGTGTGACCCAATGGGCCTCCATAGACGCGCTGAATAGTCTCCCATATCTTTGGCGACAAGGAGCAGTCCATAAGTGAGAGACGGCGGGATGGTGCGTCCGCTGGGTTTTCCAGCGACTTGACGTAATAGAGCGAGATGGCAATATTCAACTCGACTGATATCCAGAAAATTTCCTTCAAGACTCGAAGCATGTCATGGGAGCTTGCATACTGCCTTTCCCAGCAGCCGATCAGCACGGTGCTGTCAGTTAAGACATCGACGCGCTTGTTCCTCAATTCATCTCCCAACGCTTGAAGGGTGCGAGACAATGCAGTGGCCTCCTTGACGTGTATCGGGGCGGTAAGCATGGGGGGATTCCAAACATCCTTAACCTCTCGGACGACCTCCCTTTTCTGGTTCAAGAGAATACCGCCCCAAGCAAAATTCGACGCATCCGAAGCGATCGAGACAGAGACGTGTTTTTCTTGGCGCCATTTCATATGACCTTTCCACGTATCCAGGAATCTCCAAAACTCAAGCTCATCGCGCAGTGGACCGCTGACCATGATGAACTTCTTGGACTTAAGGGCTTTAGTGACAGCAATGTTCATTTCTCGTGTAAACAACTTTGCCGCCGGTACGACTAAAGTGAAAGATATGCATTTGCCAATGAGCTTCTGGAGTAATACCGCTGGAATCGATCGAGAGGATAATATGCTCTCCCTAAGCATCTGGAACTTTTGAATTTTTTCAGTCGGTAGAGTAAACGCTAGAAGGTGTGCGTCACAACAAAGCCCCAAGAACACTATCTTCTGAACAGGGGTAAATACAGACTTGGACAGGTTTAGGAAATACCCCAAAGAGGTGAGGACAGACACAGCTATTCGGTTAGCAGCTTGCGCCGATTCTAGCCCATGCCGCTGCGTAGGGGGCGAGAGTGGCCTTCGTAACTGCCCTATATGGCGGTCGTCAATATATTGTGCACAAGGGACACCTTGGCTTCTTATTTCCTGGGTAGCCACCATGCCCAAAGACTGGTATATATATGGCGAGATTTTCCATCCGAAGGGGAGTACGTTATTGACTAACCACCATCCAGCCCATTGGAAGCCCATGAGCGATCTGCTTTCATCATCCATTAGCACATGGTCGTATCCTGACTTGTCGTCAAGTTTGGACTGAAAATGGCCTCTGTCGACATAGCGTGTCAGGTCTACTACAGAGTCAAGGCGGAATGGCATGTCTGTCATCCAGCAGTTAAGATAGCGTTGATCTTGACAGAGGCGGGGCTTCGTAGGCTCTACCGTTAATGGCATCACAATACAGGGTGGGGGAACTTCACCTACTCTACCAATTACACCCACTGCACCGACTTCAATGCGATTCATTAAACTCTTGGAAATGAAACTTGCAAATGGCTTACATGATGCATGGTTCTGGAATATTCTGGACACTGGGTAAGGCGAGTCATAGTGACAGCCCCCAAAGTGTCCCTTAAATGGTCGTATAAACTCTTTAACTGCAATCCTGTTATCGATCCAAGCCATTAGTTGTTGTCTATTCGGCGATGTGCGTGTAAGCTTGTCCCATTCATCCCTACAGTTATGTACCTCGCCCGCACGGAAACTTTCTGGATCCCGCACACGCAGTTGGACGTTAGTGTCAATGGAGGAACTAGGAGCATTTTCCGCTGGGACTGGTGTCTCCGAACTGGTCCCTGGGAGCGTCACCCACTTCACTGTGTTTGAGTGATATCTCTGATAAGCCGCCATAGGATCAAAATCCTCACTCAGTTCCCAGTCAGGAGGGACGAAATCTTGAATACGCGATCGCTTGACTGGCGGCTAAACGTCCGTAAAAAAAAAACAGAAGAAAACCCCTTAGTATTGAGCGACGCCCCCTGGGATCAGTAGGAGAACGCCAGTCCCGGCACAACTGCAAGAGTCGAGCACGAAGGGCCTTAGATGACCCTGGGACTGTGAACCCTAAATCACCCAAAGGTTACGCTGTCTCAATCGTATGTTTTTTTTTTTTTTTTTGTCCTACAGAGATCGGTGTTCCTAGTCACGTGATTAACTTTATCTCCCAAATTATGCATAAACATCATGTGTCCTAGGTAAAGTTAAGGCAGATTGTATGTTTTCCTAGCTAAAAACCGGTAAGCACCAATAGAGTGGTCACATTAGAATTCCCGAAGAGGGCTTCGCAATGAGTCATATATAAGTAAGAGTCCTGAGCGAATGGATGGACTTGTTTATTAGTCCGTCTAGTTTGTAACTACGCAAATCTAGTGCTTAAAGAGCCTCTGTCAGGCAAGACAAGGAAAGCATCCATTTCCCTCGGCTGATGTAGGGAATGTAGTACAATATTTGCGATTTAATTCAATAACACAATTGTGTTCAGCAGACTTTTAAAACCTTTACAGGTAATTCGTTGTGTGAGATGGACTGAAGACAATAACAAGAGAATGACGGACAACATGCTCACCATACGTGACCGGTGTTGCGTGACATAACTAATATAATCAACAGTGAAAGCACCTCGGCGTAGAGGTTTAATTGAAAAATTAGCATTGATGACGTCACGAAACACCATCCCTAGACTTGAAAGATACGGACGAAGAGAACATCTAGCCCAATATTGTTCAAAATGACCTGACGAACAAGTAATTTGCTTAGGTATATCAAGTCAAATCTAGCGTGATCTAAATGCTGTTATAAGTTTTTTAGTATTCCCTCGTCGATCGGGGTCATTTTTCTTATCGTTCCGACAATCGGGGAGGAAGTGCTAAAAATTCCGACACGCGATTTGTAATGCCCTAAAGTATACTCTCCCATATACAAAAGTTAGACAAGTTACCCATCCAAGGAAAACAAACGAAGACACAGAATCCTTGCACATGGTTTTATTATCATGATACTCGGAATCGAATATTCCTTCGTATTCCCTCTGTGAATTAATATCTTGGACAATATCTATTAATGTAGCGGAGCCTGTAGCATTTATAATACCTTATCACATGTTTTATTACCCTGGTATCCAAAATAGACGTTCATGTTGTTAATTAGTGTCCTGGACAATATCTAGCAATGTGGCCGAACTTGTGGCATTTATGACACCTTATCCGTCCCATAGCATTCCTTGCACGTCCAGGAGGCGGAGCAGCCTCCCAATTACCATTCGCCACTCTGGGATATGGCTGAAAGCTCGGCCCCGGTGCTTGCTTGTACATTTTCGCCACGGTTTTGGCGACCTCTTTGTCTACATCATCGCCAAGGACATGCATGATGAAATCTCCCATACGCGGGCCTTTCGGGAGTTTTTTGCATGTTGACAAAACCGCCGAGAATTTGCGGGCATCAGCATGCCCCGCCTTGCGACAAGCGTCCTCCAGATGTTCTAGAGCCCCAATGAGTGCATAGGGATCAAATACATTGGGAGGTCTCGCAGCGAGTTGCCGCACCATCATGAGTGCCTGGTTGACAATGGAACCCTGGGCAGCTCCAGTAATTTGCTCACGCAATTGTCGTATTTGTTCCTACGGACAATATACACAACAACACAAAATGAGAAAAAAATCCCGCCACGCGGTATAAACCGTATTGATGCACAATGCCGTACGCGCACAAGTCCCTTAATTATCCCATAACATATTCACACATGGTACCTGACATTGTTTCTAAGACAAGTATACCTCCAATTAAATTCGTACAAGGGACTTGACATATGTTTCTAGTAAATCGTGCGTGACCCAAATGGCCATAATAAACAACAGATAAGTTTCCGTACCGAAAAGACAACGAATTAATCAGACAACCAATTAACCACCTACAAAGCACTTAAACATTTCAATAAACCGTGCCTGGCCCGAGATGGCTATAATAAACAAGAGAAAACTGTTTCGTACCGAACCGAAGTTCAGTATACAGCCAATGAAACTCCTACATGTCACAAGAAATATGCCTGCAGTAAATCATGTGCGGCCCGAATGGCCATAATAACAACAAATAAATTTTCGTACTGAACCGAAGTTCAGTATACAACCAATTAATCTCCTACCGGGCACCGGAAATATATTTCCAGGAAACACGCTCAGCCCGAATGGCCATAATAACAACACAGAGTTTTCGCACTGAACCGAAGTTCAGTATACAATCAATTAACCTCCTACCGGGCATCGGAAATATGCTTCCAGTGAATCGTGCCCGGCCCGAATGGCCATAATAAACACTAGCTAATTTTTCGTACCGAACCGAAGTCCAGTATACAACCAATTAAACTCCTACAGGGCACCTGAAATATGCTTCCAGTGAATCGTGCCCGGCCCGAATGGCCATAATAAACACTAGCTAATTTTTCGTACCGAACCGAAGTCCAGTATACAACCAATTAAACTCCTACAGGGCACCTGAAATATGCTTCCAGTGAATCGTGCCCGGCCCGAATGGCCATAATAAACACTAGCTAATTTTTCGTACCGAACCGAAGTCCAGTATACAACCAATTAAACTCCTACAGGGCACCTGAAATATGCTTCCAGTGAATCGTGCCCGGCCCGAATGGCCATAATAAACACTAGCCAATTTTTCGTACCGAATCGAAGTCCAGTATACAACCAATTAAACTCCTACAGGGCACCTGAAATATGCTTCCAGTGAATCGTGCCCGGCCCGAATGGCCATAATAAACACTAGCTAATTTTTCGTACCGAACCGAAGTCCAGTATATAACCAATTGAACTCTACAGGGCACCTGAAATATGCTTCCACTGAATCGTGCCCGGCCCGAATGGCCATAATAAACACAAGCTAATTTTTCGTACCGAACCGAAGTTCAGTATACAGCCAATTGAACTCCTACAGGGCACTGGAAATTGCTTCCACTGACTCGTGCCCGGCCCGAATGGCCATAATAAACAATAGCTAATTTTTCGTACCGAACCGAAGTTCAGTATACAACCAATTGAACTCCTACAGGGCACTGGAAATTGCTTCCACTGACACGTGCCCGGCCCGAATGGCCATAATAAACAATAGCTAATTTTTCGTACCGAACCGAAGTTCAGTATACAACCAATTGAATTCCTACAGGGCACCTGAAATATGTTTCAGCTGAATCGTGCCCGGCCCGAATGGCCATAATAAATAACAGAGAACTTTTCGTACCGAACCGAAGTTCAGCATACAACCAATTAAACACCTATAGAATGTGTCTACAGAGCTGAAACAGAGCAGATTCATATTTACCTCGAGTCCTTGGTTGTTAGGTGCAGGTTGGTTGGCTAGGGCCTGCGCCGGAACAACGACTGGTGGAACGGCCGGAGCAGCTGGAATTACAGGTGCTGGCATAGCCACGGCAGGTACAACAGGAACAGGTGCTGGGGCCACAACGGGGGCGGCGGGGCGGACGGGAACTTGAGCCATAACAGGAAAGGAACACCAGCGACTCCGGCCAGCCCTCGCGAAATGTGAGAAGAGAGTGAGCAATAGGATTGCTCGCTCTTTTATTGCATCCCGGGTGTGCATAGCTCACATTCTAGTGGTTTCCGTGCTTCTCAGTGCCCGTGGAACGTTTTCGGCCGATTTGAATAGGTGCATGGGAGCAGTGAGATCACAGTGAATTAACTATCAAACAAGTTTATTCAACAGCATTAGACAAATTTGAACAAGTTTCTATGTATAGCGGTATTAACAACAACAACAACAACAACAACAACAATGTAATGTAAAAGGGTTCGTTAAGTGTCTTTAGTAATTGTAAAAATTGTTATTAATGTCCCGAGGAGTGTCGCCGCTCATGGGTCCAAATGGCTGATAGTTAGGCTCTGTACTTGATGGTCCAAATGATTGATAACCTTGATCTGTGGTTGGTGAACTCATCCGTGTAGAATATGAGTCTCCCGGTGTGACGTCTGCCCACTGAAAGTAGTGACATCTGTTTTTATCGCGACAAGTAAAGTATGGCCTGTTGGGGTTCTTGACTGATCTTGAGATTCTTAACGTGGCTGTATTTCCGTGTTGTCATTTTGTTGTGACATGTTTTCCGCCTTCGTGTACTATACGGGAATCACTTTATCTCTAAGGCACTGTTGGTAGGTTTGAATGCCAGGCTCATCACAGAAGAATGGACATTCTCGCCACTGGCTACAGCGTACGTATATTTTTCCGGTTGTTGAGGCCTTGAAAGATTCGAGGTCTTGAGAGCACAGTCCACACTTTGAGTAACTCATGATAAGTTGTGACTGTGACTGTGAACGTCTAACGTCTCCTCCTGCTCTTATACACTGATTTGAATAAATTATGAACTGGTACTAACGCGAATTACGATAGAGATAATAAAAGTCTATTGTTCTGTTTTATCCACGTCATCCATTATCATTTCTAACCATTTCCAGCAGGTGTTCGTAAACCTGTTAGGATGTAGAATCATTTGGGATAACGTTTTGCTTTTCGTTTTGCAATTTATCAATCCATTCTTGATCTTCTGGCGGAGTAATTGTCAAACAATCCAAAAGATCTAACCAAAGCCAGTATACAACCTCTCGATCAACCATCAGTAACGCTTCCTCAATACTCTTGTCCAGTTTATCGTTTTCATCGATTACAAGGGCTTTATGAATTGTAAATGCTAAACAATTCAAGTAGGCCTTTCTAGACTTTACATCTATTTGTCGTTGTGCCATGGTCAAGGTCTCTTTCCTTCTGATACCGTAGCAATGATAATCGATGGTTTATATACGATCGTACTTAATATTAAGTAATGTTTACAAAACGAGCTGGAGTGTTTTATCAGCAGATAGAAACACGAGGCGAAGCCGAGTGATTCTATCTGCTGATAAAACACGACAGCGAGTTTTGTAAACTACTTCTAAAACGGTTGCCAGTAATAATTCATAATTCCAAGCTAGTTAAAAAAAGGAAATAAATTTGTGAGAACTACTTCTTTGAAATCGAGAATAAGAAATCTGATATAGACTGGCTTCAAGATGCATTGTTTAGCTATTTTGAAATGGCAAACAAAAGATCGACAACGAGAGCTTTTCATTACGAATAGTGTATTTAGAGAGGCGTTCCGAATAATTGACATATCTTCTGTGTTGGGACAAAAGGTCTGCTCATAATTACATGACTTTCAAAAAGAGAAGAACTCCCTTTGGAATAGCTGTCACTTTTTTACCTATAATTATGATGAGCAAAGAAATGCCATTCAAATGTCATAGAAAAGAAATGAATGTATTAGCGATACCAGCGATACCTATAATAATGCTAGGGCTTTCTGATTGGCTTTTGTAAAGAAAGTGCTATGTCATTAGTTTTTGAGGCAGTGTTTCCTATTGTTTTTTATTCTTTTTATGATTCAAATTTCTTTGACGAAATTTTCTTTGTCATGCGCGTAATGCATCATATGCAATTTGCCCATTCATTCTCGTTTAACAAAGCAGTGCGGTTCGTACGGACTCGCCAAGTAGAGTAACTTGGACGGGTGAGTTAAATTCGTTTATCTGTGCATGATTTTGAGCCATATTCAACTCAAGTATTGCCAAATAATTGTCAAAGATGTCCGTTTTGGCTCATTTCACGAAATGTTCACAGAAGGGTGGTCGGCACTGCCCGAGTCGTTGTGGGATGTTTAAATCATGGCCACCGAAAATTAATAAACGTGATAAATGAACTATCGTTTTACAAAATGCACGTATTCATTTCTAACATGCGTTCTTTTTTCGTAGGTTACGGGAAAAGGTGGAAATCATGACCACAGAGCGTTTGTAAGAGATGGGGTCTCCATGAATATTATCGGGGAAACATGCTGTTCTGGTGAGTTGTCCTATCATTACTGATGCTCAGTGAGCCAAACTTGATAGAGAACTGTGCTCACTGAACTGGATCTGATATAGAACTCTGACGTCACCGGAGTTCTATATCAGATTCAGTTCAGTGCACAGCAGTTCTATATCGTTTCTGGCTGATTGAGCACCATTATGATATGGCAACCAATCAGAACAGCTGTTCCCTGAAGATATTCATGGACTCCCCAAAATGCTAATTTCTATCGGGGTATACAAACGGCCTTCATGGTCCTGATTTCCATTGTGTTTGCCTGATTGACTATTCATGAGTTTTAGAATGTTATTTAATAGGCTTCCCAGTTCTTACTCCGTAATCTGGTAGCGATTGGTGACCTACGGGGCTTAATTTTTTTTACCCGCCCATGTGTAGATTTCCAAATCTGTTGCAAGTCTTTATGACTGATATTATCTTGATCCGAAAGTTTTAGCTCAGTTCTTCTCCTTTTCCTGGGATTACTTGTCAGAGGGGTCTCGGATTGATTTCGAGATTTAGGTTTTATTTTTTCGGCATCAAGAGTTGCCGAATAGCTTGGTGGCGGTGATACGTCAGGCTTAGGTAATACAACCGTTGGTTTCACTGTCGATTCTGTTTTCATTTGATCCATCACTCCATGATAACGTTGTAAAATTTGATCTAGCATTGTAACTTTCTTATCTTCAGGAAGTCCAGACTGTATAATCTGTTTCATTTCGCTATCCAAACGAGTCAGAGTAGAAAGTTGTGGGGGAGCGGTAATTTGATGTTCAGTCTCAATATTTTTCATTAAATGCTCTGGGACCAATAACATCTTCTGGGAATGCTTCATCATTTGAATACCTTTCCGAGTAGATTCACTGCAAATGGAGCAATTAGCGAGGCAAGTGCTGGTAAAAACCCACCCTTCTGGTTTAAAACTTCTTTCTTCTTTTTTGCGCTTGGAGTTTTTCGAGTTAGATAGAGGAGCTTTGACTTGTACGGTTTTAAACGTCGAAATGAATTATTAGGAACGATGATATTGTCTTTAAGGAGATTTAACACAACTTCACTCACAGCTTCCATTTGCCCTTTACTTGCATGCATTATCATGTCCCGCCTCTGTTTTCCAGTGCTTTTAAAACACGCACATAAAAACGGTAAATGTTGTTTAAATTTCGATTGTTTTGGGGATCGTTTTTGTTTTAAAGTTTTTTGCTTTCTAGATCGTAACACCATACTGCCTCCGCGCTGTTTAATAGCACGGTTTGCGACTCGATGTGGTTTGCACAAAACCACGGTTCTAACTGAAGTCTAGCGGCAAAGGTTCACTTGTTTTATGCGTTTTCTTGTTGACGTAAACAATGGGTATGCATGTTCTTTTGGTAATATATTTGTCAACACTCTCTGCAAGGGCGAAGATCTCGGGTGTAGATCCAGCACCATATATCCAAATTTTCTAGATGTCGTAGCATCGTTAAAACTTTCCAAAACAAAGGGAACATTACCGGCGAATGCTTGTTGTGCTAAAGGCAACGATATAGTGTGCATTTAGAGATATAGTCAGGTGCACAAGAGCCCAAAATGTGACACCTACGGGCATTTCGTTCTGAAATTTGGCAACATAGCTACTTTTACTAATTCGAGGGCGCTGATTCCGAAAACCAATGTTGCCAAAGCCAAAACTTGTGTTAACATGTTGTATTCGGTCATCAAAGATGACATCATCTACCAAATAAGGTAAAAACGCCAGTTTGATTGTTTTGAACCGAAACAAAGCGACGTTTACCAAATAAAGCATACTGAATCTCACATTGTATGTTTCCGATGTCAGTTCTAAGTTTAACATGGTGTTTGCGGTCATCAAATGTGACGTCATCTACCATATAAGGTAAAATATTATTTTACTGTATTAAAATCATGCTTTGAGTGAAAAAACGTTGATTTATACTGAATCGAGTACGCTGATTTCGAAAATAAATCTTGCAAAATCCTATTCTTGTGTAAACATGGTGCTTTCGGTCATCGCAGATGACGTCATCTGCCAAATAAGGTGAAAACGCTAGTTTATTTGTTTTAAACCGAAACAAAGCGATTGTTACTAAATCGAGCATTCTGGTCCTGAAAATGCATTTTTCAAAGTCAGTTCTTGCTAAACATGTTTTTAGTCATCAAAGGTGACGTCATCTGCCAAATAAGGCAAAGTTATCATTTTATCGGTATTTCAATGCGATTTAAGTGATATAGCGAACAAAGCTTTATTTTGATGTGCACTAGATGTCATCTTATCAAGTATGATATGACTTCCATAACAGTTGTCGGTAACAAGAGCATCATTTTGTAGCTTTATGGATGAATTACTGCTTATTTACACGTACACGTATCTCTGAGCAATACGCTGTTGCTGGATAAGGCATTTACTTTGCTACCTATCCTGTATTTACTCTTCTTGTTAACATACATCTACATGAAACAATGCATTTTCACTATTATTTGTTGGGACCGATGACCTAGCGTACGTTAATACAGGTGTTGTTGTCGCCAGACTTGCAGCATCCACACAAGTTGGTACAAACAACTTGCGACTTTCTGCACTTGCAACGAAGAGTTGCACACCCAGTGGTGCATTTGCATGAGACCATCTCAAGACATGCTTTTGGAACAGGATCCAGGGACATGAAAACTGGTGCAAGAAGGTCCCCTTCTATTTTTTATCCCATCTGTTCGGGCTTAGGGATGACTGGCTTGGGAACGTGAGCCTGGCGCCAGACTAGGGCCTGGTAATGTGACCTCTTCAGGTGGAACTTGAAAGCATCACTAGTAGGTGGCAGTCTTTCCGGCCGATTATCTTTCCCGAAGAGTGCCACACGAGCTGCGTCTAGAGAGTCTTCAGAAGTACCGTATATGCGACAGAAGAACTTCTCGGCGGACGCGATGGTGGAGCTATCAAGAGTGCCCTCGCCTACTGACTGTAGGAGGTCATGATGCTGCTGGAATACTTTCCAGGCCGTCCTCTTGGAATGTCCCGATACATAGGAAGTGCTGTCGCAGCCAGTGATGGCGTGGAAAGGAAGTAATGAACGCAAAGAATCCTGAGGCAGGTGACTCGAAACCTCCTCCACTGGGATATATTTGGGCTTCTTGGAAGTTCCCGCCCATAACCATACGTTCTTTGGTAGCTGTGCACGATGCGCTAGTAGGAGTAACAACACGTCAGTGTCTCGCGCCGAAACCACGACATTCTCAACGAGCCCATTCAGATACACAGCATGCAGGATTATTCTGGTGTCAGCCTCTTCATGGTTCGATTGCAGTGCTGCAACATCGAGGGTGGGATTCGAACATAACACTTGGTCTTCTGCTAGACAGCCACCGGACACCACCAGTGTTGTGCCAGGAGGCGAGTTCGCAATAAGCTCCCCAGACAGAAAACGCGCAAGGTCTGCCTTATTCTCTCCTAGTGACATAAACGGTTGCCACTTAGCGTGCAAAGGAACGTCTCTACCTTCAATCACTCGCCGCACAGGGTGCGTGGCGTTCTTGGAGCGCCGAACTCTTGCTGTGGCTTTGATCGAGTGTTTCCGATAACGATCAAATAATATATCGATTCTCGCAAATCCACGACCCTTTCGGAGAACTGTATTCACAAAGACGTCGGCTAAGTCTCCAAATGTCTTTGCTTTCTCGGCCTTCCAATTGCCGCTACTAGAGCAAAACCGTCGATGACTAAAGCAGACTCCCCTTGAAGCGAAATCGCTACAGGACACTAAACATTTTCGGTGAGCACCTCAGCCAGGAGAGATTTGGATCCCGTTCGGAGTGTTTGGTTCAGTTCAACAAGTGAAACTGGTACCGGCATCAGCTCGTGCGTAGAATGTCGGCCAAATTTACCTCACGGCCAGATTGATACGCTGTAACAAGCCGGCACAAGATGCTCCTGTCTGCGTTGAGAATCTTGCTCCTCTCTGAACTGGTGGCGCTCGTCTTCACCTCATAAAGACTAGCAAATGTCGGGGGACTGTTCTTGGGAATTGTATCTCGGAATGTGCTGTTTTCTTCTTCTGTCTGTTCCTCGCTCTCTTCCATAGGTAAAAGTCTCTGGGCCACGAATTCGTCAAGCTGTACTTGTCCAAGGGAGCGAGCACTAACTAGGGACTCTTCGATCTCAGGAGTGGCGAGATCCTTGGTTACAACATTCTGTAACGTTGCACTAGCAGGCAGAGATGGGAACACTCCTAGCTTCTGGAATGTAGCGTACAAGGCATTTTCGGCCTCGTTGTCTTGTTTCTGTCGCTCCTTAGAGCTTTCCTTATGCATGAGGCCGTCGTCGTCGTAAATGTGGAACGTAACGGACGTCTGGGCAGCAATGTGGGAGCGCAGGTTGTACGACAGCGCCCACCTGCTTAGTGCCGATGGTGTCTTGGTTATACCCACAATGCCACCGCCTTTCTTGCCTGTTGCATTCAGCCACTCTTGCGCCTGATCCGGGCTGACTTGGTTAAATCTAGAGCGGGAGCGCTTGACCACAAAGTTCCCTCTTTTAAACTCCTCTAGCACTTTCTTAGGGAGACTGTGCATTTCCGCAAGATATATCACACCCCATTTGGCGTAGTTGCTGTGATCATACCTCATGAAAAAAGGCAACATGCACCTGAAGATAAAAACAAAATTATCTTAGAAATATCCAAATGCCAATGCCATAACATCTTTTCTTATCATTAAGTACCTGAACGAAAATAGATGTAACTCCCACACACCATCCCGCTGAGCCCTGGTAAACATCAACAAGATAGACACCATGTCTAGATACTGCCACCAAAAGGCGAAGTTGACATCCGAAGCTGATCGTATGGTCACGTACTCTCGCACCAAATCGTTGAAACTAAAACAAAGAAAAACCAAGATAATGAAATTGATGAAAATATCAGTGGCTAATATAGCTTTAATATCATACTCAGCGCTCTTTAGAATTTTCGTCAACTCCTCAGCTTTTCCATCGTCTGACAAAGCGGTGACCTTTTCCAGCATATGTGGGCTTTTGTCTTGTAGATAAATCGTCAGCGAAGGCAGAAGAAGTCTCCAGAGTGCTTGGAAGGTTAATTTATGGCTGCGCATACCTTTGTTGTACGCCTTTCCCGTCAAAACATGTTCAGCTGTACCAGCTCCAAGAATACCTGCGTCGATCCAAGCATCACAAAGCCCTGATTCCTTCATATGTTGACCGATTACCTTCAGGAAATTCATAGAGATATGGAGACCACCTAGCCGTGGAATTAATTTGACTTTGTACTCCGGGACACTCCATTTTAAGTCCATTAGTTTAAAGTACAGTGCTTGATCCACCGTGAGAACAGTGTATTCCTGTCCAAGTTGAGCGGTGATATAGAGACACCGACGCACAACAGTATTCAAGGTGTTGACATCATGCGCAGGAGCCTGGATTATCGGCATATAGCCCACTGTAGTTAGCTCATGATCATCCTTGCTCGAACACTGATTGAATGAGGACCAACCTTGACGAGTTTCCTTGGTTTGCCTAATAATGAGAAATGTCATATCTACGGTTCTCGCCTTTTGCGCAATATCACATTTGTTCTCTTCTACTGTATACCATTCCATCTTAACTGGATCTTCAAATACTGGACCGCTTTTTCCTTCCAATATGTCCACTTCTTGAAGTTGTTGCATTGCTTCGGGGATGAGAAGAGTAGTTTTGCTAGAAGGTCGCAGGTCTGCAAGATTGGTCTTGGTTTCCGGACCCCTTTGCCAAGCCGCCACCTGTGTCGCGTGAAACGTGTTTTTACCGTCGAGGGACGAATCGGTGATGTCGATGTTGTCAGCGGTAAAATGGGTGAATGATTCGGGACTCAAACCGGGAGGGACAACTGCTCCGTTCTCCTCATTCATGGACGCGAGGGTATTTTCCGCAAGTGACGTGTCCAGTTTTAGGATTTGCTTGTAGCTGAGAACATGACCTGCCCGATTAAATAGCTCTACCAACTGCTTTGAGCGCGTAACTTGGTGGAGAGTACTTCCCAGACCAATGTGTTTGGGCGTCCACTTAGACCCATTGCTTGTTACATAAACGATGTCCTGTGCGATACTCAGAACACGAGTTTGATGGCTTTCGTCGATGCATTCTCCTTCTTCATTTTCTAAGAGCCTCTGTCCTCCAAGCAACACATTTACAAACATATATAAGCTGTCTGGCACAGTGGCTATAGCTGCCTCTTCAGTAACATTCAAAGCCCTCGTGCCCTGGGGTGTCCTCAACGTCTCTTCGTATTTTCAGCGCGACATGTATCAGAGATAATAAATCATCTTCTTCTGGCCTATAATTAGGCATACTTGGCATTTCGACGTCATCATCATTTGCGCTGCCCTCATAGTAACTGTCCGCAAGGATCTTCTGGGAGTACTTGTACGGAACCAATAAAGGTTCCCTTTCAGATCTGTCACGCGTAAGTGGCTGAACAAACTCGAAAATGTCTCCAACTCTTTCCATTAATTTCTCTTTGAAGGACGTTCGCCTGCTGAGAAACGACTGTGGTATTTCAGTATCAGTCTCTCTGGCCAACTCTTTATACCGCGCCCATGCATCCGACAACTGGAGGACCTGGTTTTTCTCCGCAGACGAGCGAAGCTCTGTGCAGAGAAAAATTATTGCTACATCGCTCCTCAGTGATTCTTGCTTATTTTTACCTGCATGGTATTTGAATTTGGCTAAGCATTTTTTGTGATATTTTCCCTCACTCGCTATCAGATCATTAACTCCAGCGAGGCGGACTCTCATTGTATTGTCGAGGGGAGATAAATCGAGAATGTCTCGACTTGCATTAAATGTTGTTACTGATATAATGCCTTCGCGGGGTTTCATCTCTTGACAAAACATGCAGAAGTCCCAATCAATCGACACAGCACCTCTTCTACTGCTTCGCTCAGGCCAAGACGAGGTGTGGAGGGCTCTTCGCTGGTTGAATCAGCGCTTTTCCTCCTTTTACTAGTTGGCAGATTCCTTTTGGCGAGGAAGTTCTCTGTCAAGCGTGCAATTTTCACCTTGTGAGTGAAATCGGAATATCAGTCCCGGTGCCAGTGCACGCGACAAGAGAGAGGGACGAATGTTTTCGAACCAGCTGGATCTGCTGGGTCCGTAATAGCCAGATTTGTAATACGTCTGACTGCCTCCCTGTAGTTCTCGTCTTGAATATTTTGCCCTTCAAATGCGGCCTCCAGAATTCTTGTCAAACCTCTAGTCTGGCCTTCTTGACAATTGCTTCCCTCCTCGTTGCAGATTACACAAACTTCCAAATTAAGAACCTTGCTACTGCGCTTCTTCACGTCAGAAACCTCCATGGATATTAAAGAAATTGGTGAAATTTTCGAAATTATAATAGATCGTAAGTGCGCTCGTTCGAAAGACAACAAGTGAAAATAAGTCGCGCCTGCAGTCCACTACATGTCACGTCTAGTTATTCTTTTGTTTATATGTACATTTAGGCTATTATATTATCCAATCGGATTAGCACCTAGAAAAACACATCAAAGTAATGCCGCGACCACTCCAATGTGTACATTTTCTGTCACGCATTGTTTCGGGCTAGCCTTGTCGCGAGATTTTGTTTCAATTGCAGTTATAGGCCTGTCATGATAATAGAACTTTAATTGAGTACTTAGCACTTTAGACTAAGTATCGGCGATCGTAAATGAAATGGATTGACAATTCATGAACTTTTATTAAATCAAGAACAAGCAACACTAAACAAAGCAAGCAAAATTATTCATTTTCAGAGTTTCGCCTGGTAACTTATGGTCTGGACGGTCTCAGTGCGAAGTAGTTATTCTAGTTCTATTAGCAAGCGCTTTCTAAAGTATATTAGCGGAGCCCCATAGCTACATGCAGGAGAAAAGGAAACAACACAAAAGTGTATATGCATCGACCTGTTTTCTGATGGACTTCCGGTTTGTTCGTCCGTGTGTCCGTCGTCGCAGAGGCGCGGGTTGCCTGTCTCGGTTTAGGCGGGAAAATGAGCACGCTCGCGCGTTCAAAATTAATTCGAATTGGCGATTGGCGACTTTATTTGAAAGGGGATTTTTTTTTCTTTGAGACTTTACTTCGTGTGAACTTCGTGTCAGTTTTCGTCATGAGGAAGACGGTTTTTCCTCTTCATAAAAAAATGAAACGTTAGAATCAAGCTGACAAATCAAAATTGAGAAAATGAGTTATCATGGAGCGGAAAGAAGCTGAGACTGATGTCATGAACATGAAGAAATAAAGTTTGTCGTGGGAAAGAAACAAAGCGCCGTAGAGGAGAATTGCCAGGGAAGATATGTCGAAAAAGAAGACAAACGAAGAGCTAGCGCGCAAGAGAAAGCACAAACAACAAGAAACTAATTCTCAAGGTTGGTGGTACTTGAACTTTGTAGCTAGAGTATAAAAGGGACATTTAGTAGTAATCATTTTTTATCAATCGCAAACTTTCATTCGAGTTTTTTCGAGCTTTCGCGGCTCGCTACTACGCTAGTTTGAAAAAGATGAAAGTTGCACCGGGACGATCGTAGCCGCGCGCAAGAGAGATTTCTCTCGGGAGATTTGTTATTTTGCACGCTCAGCTTTTGTGTTAAGCTTTTTTTCAGGATTGCAATCTGGGCAGGATACCGTATTTTCTAGTGATTTAGTAGAGCTGACTCTCTCAGTGGCTGTGTTTATCCTTTGGCGTGGAGACTCGGGAGAAAGTCATGTAATTAATAGTGTCACGCATAGTAGCCATCTTGAGTTCGCGAGCTTTCTCCAAGCGGCTCCAAAATTCAGATTTAGATAATGGTACAATGATTCTTGAATTCTCTAATGTAAGTTAGCTACCAATTCTTAAAATTGAGACACTTTCTATATATTCCGACTTCTCAATTTGGTTCGGCTACAACGAGTTTTTCACTTGTAGTAGTAGACGAGAGAGACGTAAATTTTACGGGGTCGATTATAAATTAACTTTTGTGTTTACTTTAATTTTGTAGAAATTCCCAAGATGTATTCCTGCAGGGTATGCTTCACAGAATATTTCACATATGACAGGCAAGTGGAGACACCTAGGGACAATTATTGCTCCCTATCAAATTATGCAATGACATTTTTTAGTTTATTGTTTCTCTGGTCGGCAGTGTGTGGCATGAACTTAGAAGTGGAACTTTAAATTTTGCTCATTTAAAATATCAACCAAGGGGATTCAACATAGAGGATGTTTTTCTTCGAATTGTCATTTACTTCAAGTTTTGACAGGCCCCTGAAATTGATTTTATAACACGGTATTACCTGTTTCAGGCACTCCTATCATTTTTTTTTTTTTAATAATTATGAAAAATATGATCTACTTGCCTTCCAATAGAAGACCACTTTGTGAGGGGTCCCTAACATGCTCTGGATCATCTGCAATTCTCCCTCTATATTAGCCTCATTCAAGGTTGACGGAAATATACAGTTGACTTGAATGTACTAAAAAAATTACATTGAAGATACATGTACATTGTATGTTTATTAGTATGTATAAATAAATGAATAAATATTCATTCATTCATGTTTTCCTGCTTCTGATTGGTTGATCACCACTGGCAAATTCTTGATGTTTTTAAAGGAGAGCGACTAATTCCATCAATGACGTCAAAGATTGGATAAGTTGAAAGTTGTTGCAAGTGTGACATCACACCTTTGTAGGCAGGATGGCAAACTGGCTGCTCCGGGGCTTGAAATTGTGCCAGATAGAGGTGTAAATATTCCTTTTACACCTAACTTTTTCAACTTAGGCATAAAATAGCGACTGTGTTTTCATTTTCTACAGTGTTCGCTTAGTGTATTTACGCCTAGATTTTTGATGAATTACACCTATGATTATTGAGTTCATGGAACATGGCATAAAATTACGACTTTGATTAGTATTTAGTTTCAAGCCCTGTCAGCTCCCTCAAAGAATTAAAGCTGGGAAATCTATTTTGAATGAATAATAAAACATCGTTTATCGTGTATGAATTAGTTCTAAAAAATATTTACCCTACAACAATTGAATGAGACTAACATGGAGTGAGAATTTAATTTAATTTTATTTTGTTCCCAAAATGGAACCAGATGCAATCCAGAGCATGTTAGGGACAAAGTGGTCTTCTATTGGTAGGCTGAGTAGATCATATTTTTCATTATTATTGAAAAATGAATTATGATAGGAGGGCCTGATACAAGATAATTGCACATGATATAGGCATATAAATACTGCTTTTTGGGAGGGGGCATACCTGTCAACTCACCCACATTAGGCAGGTGTCACAAGATTTTGAAGCCTGTCACCCGCATGATGATTGAATTTTTTTTATACATTTACTGTATTTCACCATTGTCGCTCTCTGCATTTTTTCATACATTTAAGTTGTATTTTTCTGCCACGTGAGGGGGAATCGCAAGATTTTGACAAAGTTGGGTTGACGGGTATGGGGGGGGGGGGGGGTCCAATACTGTTGACATGTTATTATATTTCCTTCTTATACTTTGTTACCAAAATGTGTGTTTCCCAAAAATATCCATACCCCCCTACGGAAGGGATTGGAAATTCCAGAGGGGTGGGGGTCAATTTACCTGATCTTTTCCATACAAACACTGTATTTTTCTTCGGAAATTCCAGAGGGGAGGGGGGGTCATTCCTCAACACCCTTCCGTGGGGGGGTATGGATATTTTTTGGAAACACACAATGTATGTTATTTCTTACTATACAATTATAACATTCCTTAACTAATGTCTGATGTGGCAAAAAAATAAATTAAAATAGACGAAATTAACCAATTAGATGATAAAAAAGAAATATTTTATCTACCCTGATTTCATGAACTAATTATTATTGTGGCTCTTACAAAAACAATGGTACTACAAGTATGTTCAGCTACTATAATTTATAAGTATCCATAGCATGGTTTACGTAAGACTGGTGAATAAAAGATCTGTCTTCAAGGCTCATGGCTATTATCATTCAATTTCAGTGACACAACATCTGCCAGAGGTGGCTTTTGGACACACCATACCATGACACAAGTAAAACATAATTAGAGCGGTTTTCACATGACTGTCGTGGGTAATTTTAAATTAGTTGGTAATTGCGATTAGTTTGAGTTGTGATTGTTCAAGAGAATGATCTTTGACCCTTCTGCCAATTAGATCGCATAGAGAAAATAATAACACAACTACTTGTGATTACTTCACTCACAAAGGCGAGTTTGTTGTCGAATTTCTATTGCATTTGATTGGATAGTGAATTACTCATGAATTGCTTTCACTACAGTCATATGAAAATCGGTTTATAGATTTAGAGAAATTAATACTTACTAGCTGATGCCCGTGAAAAATTCACGGAGTGTAAGGGGGAAATTTACTAAAAGTGTTCTCTGTTTAAAAAAAACGGGGGAAAAATCACAATGGCCATATGGATGTGGGGAGGGGTTCATGATTTCCCCCTTCCATAAACTGCTGGATTTACATTACTAATAACCTCCCATCAGCATGAGTACCCCGTCCCACCATGCCGAAATAAATGAAGTGAGCCCAAAAGGATTTTTTTTGCACTGGTCTCCCTGCTTGGTTTGACAAAATCACGCGTGTGTCAGTCTCTCAAATCGGTCAAAGAACCCGTGAAAATCGTAAGCACAATTTTGTATGTTTATCATATCTCAGCGAGGGGAGAGAAGAAACAGGTCAAGTAAAAATGGTCTAAGGACTAATAATTTTTTTAGTTTATATTATTTATACTTTTTCGGCTTTATCCCTCGCTTAAAAAATTGCTTGAATTAGAACTTAGCCCAAAGTGAATCTTTTCCAACAAAACATGCCCACTGGAGGGATTTCCTCTTTCTCTTCGGGATTGTGTCCTTCGTTTTGCGATAGAGCCGTCAGGATTTATACTTAGAGAATATTATTCATGACTTTCACGGACTTTGTTATTTTGTAAATGTGTCATTTCGACTTAGCATGACTTAGCGCGTGCTCCGAGGGAAGCAATGTAGTGTGTACGTTTGTTGAAACTTGAATGAAAATTTTTCTCAGCTCAAATCTTTCAAGTTAGAATTATCCCTGCACCATTCCTGTATGTAATCTTAAGAGAACCATTTAGGTTTGAATGTCAATGGTGCTTTCGGCTGCGCGAACCGAGTTCTTTTTTAGTTTCCGTGGGAGAATTCAAAATGGCGGCGATGGCGGCTTTGTCCCTCGCTTAAGAAATCGCTTGAATTAGAACTTAGCCCGAGGTGAATCTTTTCCAACAAAAACACGCTCATGGTCCAGATTTCCACCTTCCCTTCGGGTTTGCGAACTTCTTTTGGCGGCACAGCTTCAGGGCTAAGCGGAGCGAGTGTCGACACGATTTCCCTTACGGTATTAATATATAGATGTAAAATTTGGGTATCATCTGAGTTATGGCATTGCGAGGTTTCTGTTTTGCATGCGACATAAACCTTGTTATGGCATTGAGAAGTTTCTGTTTTGCATGTGACACCTTTCTCAAGGTGTGTCTGATGTCTGATTTGCATCAAGGCCTAAGGTAGAAATTTCTGGGGGGGGGGGCAAGCCTTAGTCATTCTTTTTTTTTTTGGGGCGGGCAAGCAGGTTTTTAACCACATGTTGACATTGAAAATGTTACTTCTCCCCCACCATTAGCTATGGTGCTGGAATGGTTTTGAATGCATTTCTATGTAAAGGTTTTAGCATCACTAATTGTGAGAAGCCACACTGAAAAACTATCAGTCGCTATCAGTGACAAAAAAACACGGCAGACCTCAGGAGCCCCAAAAACATACAATATATTAGGGAGTGCCCCACCCCAAGCCTATTCTTTCATACCTGGGAAATGTATTTCTTATTGGCTGTTCAAGTTTTAGTTCAAGCATTCCAGCTATAAATTACATATACGTTTTTGATTGTATTCTAATTAATTAAGTATTGTAGAATCATAGGATTTCAGAAAAGATCCATACACATTCCTCCATAATGTGTTTTATATTATATTGTGAGATATTGGAAGATGACACCATAAAACTCATGGCAAATAACGTTTTTCTCTTTATTGCCATTTGTACTTTGCTATAATATCATTCCATTGGAAGGAGTTAGTACCTTAATGGGAACCCTTTTCCATTCACATGGAAAAATACGTAACTGAGGGAGCTCCGCTTTTAGCCAGTGGCTAAATCTATATATTAAGTTTTACAGGGGCAAATTTGTTTGCTATCAGTTTTTAAATCAGCATATTTGTAAGTTGATCGAGGGTTGACTTCCCTGATAGAGGGATGCATGTCCCAAAACACCATAGTAATATAAAAACTTTAGCAAAATTGATTTTGAACTTCAGCGTATTCGAATTATGTTAAACTTAAAATTAAAATACGATAAAAATGTTTTTACCTTATGCTGATGACATCACCTTTGATGACCGGAAACAACACATTTAAAGAAGACTTGACTTTGGAACATGCATTTTCAGAATCAGAATGCTCGATTTAGTAATAATCCCTTTGTTTCGGTTCAAAACAAATAAACCAGCGTTTTGACCTTATTTGGCGGATGACGTCATTTTTGATGACCGAAAACACAATGTTAACACAAGAATTGGATTTTGCAACATTAATTTTCGAAATCAGCGTACGCGATTCAGTATAAATCACCATGTTTCACTCAAAGCGTGATTTTAATACAACAAACAATCTTTTTACCTTATATGGCAGATGACGTCACGTTTGATGACCGCAAACACCATGTTAAACTTAGAACTGACATCGGAAACATACAATGTGAGATTCAGAATGCTTGATTTGGTAAAAATCGCTTTGTTTCGGTTCAAAACAATCAAACTAGCGATTTTAGCGGAACTCCCCGTGCCGAAGGCACGGAGTGGAGCCCCATACGTATCATTCAACGTCACATGAGAAAGCAACCCATCCAAGCCAAAACGATACGTTCAGCGGCTTACGAAAACATCGCGGGCTCTTATTTACGCATGCGCACTTGCGTTTTTGGCGACCCGTGTACACAGCCAATCACAGTCCGTCCTGGATCACTGAGCGCGCGCGTCATTTTGTCCTCCAGCACAGCGCCGCGGGCAGAGGACACGGACTAAGACCGGAAGTCGCTCCTTCATTTTCCCGCCGAAAAAACTCACAAAACACGCGCCCGCGTCGGGTCACTCGAGTTTCATTCAGACGAAATTTTTGTTGAGTCAAACAGACAAACTCGTGAGTGCGAACCACGCCAAATTTGCTCAAAATAATTCTCTAATGATTGTCAAAATACTTCGGATTCGATTCCTTCGCCGATATTTCATAATGTTGTTTAGTCATTTTGGAGAAACTATGAGGGAGTTGCAAAAGATTCAAAGGCTAGATTGCAGAATAAGACTTCGGCGTTCTTCTGAAGAAAAACAACAGTTTCTTTCGTAAAAGCTGCAAACGACGTGTTCTTCGAATACTCATATGAGATCTACGAACAGGGAGCCAGAACTGGATTGAACAGGATTGACAATAACAGAAAATTGCAATGGTTTTAGCCGAATAATATATTTAGAGCTTGCCAAGTAAGAATGAATTCAACTCAACACGACGGAGACTTTCGGAGGAAAGAAACGACTTCACTGTCAGTTATCGGTAAGCACAAAGCTTGAAATTGCTTCTTATGCTATTTATATTTTTAGCTTCCATGTTTATTGCATTCCTGATGAGAAAATTCTGACTTTACATGTAACTTTTACGTTTTGCTGCTTTAGTTGGCTCCTTCAAGGTTTCTTTTTCTCCGGCTAAACTCGAATTATAGTTTTGAGTAAGCTTGACTTTTTGGCCCTGCTTTGCCTTATGTAAACAGGTCATTTCTGATATTCTAGCCTTGATTTTCCTTTGTCACATGTTAGATTTAGTTAGTACAATGAGACAAATACTATGTCAAGTATTCTTTGTTGTGGATTTCGCTGAAATCTTGTTTTTCATTTTTATTTCAAGGAGATTATCGTTTGTCGGTCGTAAACTGCGACTTGTTTAGCATATATCAGAACGCGCTAATACTATCATTGCCATATAATGGTAACTTAAACTGTAAAGGTGAGCTCCCTGTGAGTAAGACGTGGGTGTGTATGATTGGAGTTCCGCTTTTAGGCATTGCCTAAATCTATATTTAAGCAATAAAACTACTTTCCGCGTGCTCTCTGCTTTCTTACAAACACGAGGGGGTGTTGGGAGAACTGATCAAAACTTGAAAGACACGAGCCGAAGGCGAGTGTCTTTCAAGTTTTATCAGTTCGACCAACATTCCCCGAGTGTTTGTAAGAAACCAGAGAGCACGCAGAAAGTATTTTTATTGCTTTTAGAAAATAACATACACACGCGCGACAGCGTTGCGTGACAATCATGTTTCTCAGGTCTCTTACAAACACGCTTTTTAACCAATCAGAATGCGCACATTCGCAATATAACATAGGTGTTATTTTCTAAATTACCTTATTAGGTAGATGATGTCATCTTTGATGACCGAAAACACCATGTTAACACAAGTTTTGGCTTTGGCAACATTGGTTTTCGAAATCAGCGCCCTCGAATTAGTAAAAGTAGCTATGTTGCCAAATTTTAGAACGAAATGCCCGTAGGTGTCACATTTTGGGCTCCTGTGCACCTGACTAATATACTACGAGAGAACTTTCCCGGCGGGAAAAGATTTTGAATTAAATAAATACACGTGACGTCCATGGATGAACAATTTTCGAAAAGAGGTCCAGAATGCGGCTGCCGTCTTGATTACAATGATTCATGAGGTCGTCGAGGACTAAAATCCCAGGCCGTTGTGAAGGGGGGAATAAGCCAGGAATATCTTCAGGAATGCCTCCGATCAGCGCAATCCCGCGAGAGGCCAATTCTTTATAAGAATCTTGCCACTGGCCATGACAATATACAATCTTACGAATCGGTCTTTCAAACAGATCATCTGTTCGAGTAGTTTCCTTGTATACGTTGACTTACCACTCTGTGAGGGTCCAGCGATTATAATACTGCTGGGACACTTGAATTTAAACATCTTATCGCTATGAAAAGATATTCTGTAATGAACTACCTTGACAAAAAGGTGTTTCTTTAACGACAAGAGAGTAAAGACGACATGACAATGGTTTAAGAAATAATTTATTTAAAACATTTGTATGGTTTACAGAATTGATTATTGGAGATAAATGGTCTATCAGTCTTTGAATTATACAATGACTTTGCGAAGCGGTGTACAGATCTAGCTACTTGAAATCGTTCCACTGAGAATCATTTGCGCGAAATGCTCGTTGTATAGTATCAAGACTTATGTCTCTTACTCTATGCATCAAGTAATACAGACAGTAATCTCCATATACATCAGTAGTTAACCCTTGCAGCGGTTTATCATTATAATGGGTAACACTTCTTGCTAAATACGTGTCCAGGTTATATGCTTCAGGAGGGAACCCATAACTGTCGAATAATTCACTTTCTTTAGACGAGTTAAAAAACATGGCTAACCAGTGTTCACCAGGTCAATTATGAGGATCCGTGTTTAATATTAAACATGAGAAAACATGGATATGAAGAAATCCTTGGTAGTTTATCACTCGGGAATACACCAAGGAAATAAGATGATAAAACAGGATCATGTAGTGCTGTATGCCACAGCTCTTGTGTAGTATGCATGTCTTTACAAATCATAGACCACGCGTCTGTGACGGTCAATCTCAATCTGATTTTGAATTTCCGAGTACACGATTAAGGTGATCACGCTTGGTGTCTGTGAGATAAAGATTCACATTTCCGTTTCTATGTGGAATCAAATGACTAGGGTGTCCGCTTCCTGCATGAGTCAAGTCGAGACGAAATAGCCCATATCCGAGTTCCCAATCATTACGGTCAATATCTATACCGTGCCCGCAATTCATATCCCCACTTCCAGAAAATAATGTATTATAACCATCTATTTTCTTTCCGCCCTTGAGGTCAATAAGTGAATATGGCGCTTCTTCACCATTCACTGTGACACGTACAGAGTTTAGATAAAACAGCTGAAAGTTGAAGGGGTTTCTTGTAAAGTCGCCATTGCAAGCATCATTTCGCACCAAACCAAAAATAATACTCTGAAACAGAGATCTGTTTCAACAGAGATCTGTTTCAGTGTGATGGAGAACATTTCTTGGTATAACGTGTGCATGTATAGGCGTTCGTGTTATGGTGTAGACTGCAGGTAAAGCTTTAGGACCTGACAAAATTTTCGTATGCTCTAGTCTAGTACTATCGGCCACTTGCACTTGTCGTATACGTAGCGTACTAGAAACAATTTGTAATTTACAATCATTCGCTGCCTCGCCACTCATTAAAACAAATGCGTCGTTATTGAGATCTATTTTAATATTGATTTCTAACCTATCTAAAAGCAACTTATCTAGCGTGAATAAGTCACATAGCGGTACACCAATCAGGCCAACCTCGGCACTAGTTCTAGTAAAAGAACTTCGCTTTTTTAAACCGGCATTGTCGTCTTGGTGTTATCCGTGTTATCCGTCAAGGTGACCTGCGGTGTCCTTGTAATGCAATGCCTTGGTTAAATAAGATTTATTTGCTTGCTCAGTATAGTTCAGAAGAGTTTTGATGTAAGCATTGTATGCTTGCGTATCTGATTGCTCCGTCACCAATGTTTCATTTATTTTGATGGTAAACTGTTTTACGATTGAATGGAGTGCGTTGTTTATCAGTGTGTATTTCTCCTCTCCGATGCTAGTGCCGTTTCTTTTCACGATTTTTACTACAAATAACAACACAAATTAACAGGAAACATTGGTTTGACTTGGTTTATATGATTTATTTTATCGAAAACTCTGTTTATGTACACATTTTGATTAACTATCTACTTTATTTACACTATTTTAGAGTTTCTAATATTGGGAACCCCTGTGCTTACCTTATTCTTGGGAACCCTGTGGTTAATAGCGGAGCTCCCGCGGGCGCCGGAGGCGCACGCGAGCGGAGCCCCATAGCTACATGCAGGAGGAGAAGGAACAAAACAAAAGTGTATATGCATCAAACGATTCTGTCATGGACTTGGTTTGTGCGTCCGTCCGTCCGTCCGTCCGGCGTAACACAGGCAACCAAAACGTAAGCTAACGAGAAAGGGTATATATCTTAGGAAGGGATGAACCTCAGACAACCAAACTTGGGTCAAAATATCAAAGTGGCAAGGGGGGTGCAACTGCGTGATCACGTGGTATGACGTCATCGATGACGTCATCAAATGAATAAAGGTCTATATCTTTGGAAGGCATGAACCTCAGACAACCAAACTTGGGTAAAGTTGTCTAAGAGGCAAGGGGGGCGCAACTGCTTGGTCACGTGGTATGACGTCATCGATGACGTCATCAAATGAGAAAAGGTCTATATCTTTGGAAGGGATGAACCTCAGACAACCAAACTTGGGTAAAGTTGTCTAAGTGACAAGGGGGGTGCAGCTGCGTGATCACGTGGTATGACGTCATCGGTGACGTCATCAAATGAATAATGGTCTATATCTTTGGAAGGCATGAACCTCAGACAACCAAACTTGGGTAAAGTTGTCTAAAGCCGGGGAAATACGAGGCGCAAAATCCCTCAAATTGTCGCGCAACATTGCTGCGTTGCAAGTCTAATGTTTGTTGCTCGTTTTTCATCAAATTCACAACTTGTCGCGCAACATTTTGTTTTGATGATCACACATGCGAGACCAAGGCGAATTTGGCCCCTTAGCACTTCATTTCTATTGACCAACCAACTTGAATCGTAGGCAAAATGATGCGCGACAAGTTGTCTGTTTGATGAAAAACGAGCAACAAAGCCAGAATTTGTGTCTCAAAGTAGACCCGCGTTCTACTTCGCGCAACAAGTTTTCACAACCTGCAACAAATGTTTTTGTTGCGCGACAAGTTGTGGCGCGAGATGAAAAACGCGCAACATCGATCATCAACTTGCAACGCAACAATGTTGCGCGACAAGTTGAGGGATGTTGTGCCTCGTATTTCCCCGGCTTAAGCGGCAAGGGGGGTGCAACTGCTTGGTCACGTGGTATGACGTCATCGATGACGTCATCAAATGAGAAAAGGTCTATATCTTTGGAAGGGATGAACCTCAGACAACCAAACTTGGGTAAAGTTGTCTAAGTGACAAGGGGGGTGCGATGTCACGTGGTATGACGCCATCGATGACGTCATCAAACGAGAAATGGTATATATCTTTGGAAGGGTTGAACCTCAGACAACCAAACTTGGGTGGAGTTGTCTAAGTGGCAAGGGGGGATTCAATAGCCTAGTCACGTGGTATGACGTCATCAATGACGTCATCAAACGAGAAAAGGTATATATCTTGGGAAGGGATGACTCTCAGACAACCAAACTTGGGTTAAGTTGCTTAAGGGTGTTCGGAAGTTTGGTTGCTAAGTTACGTTTCGTTGCTAGCGAAGATTGCGTGACTTCGGCGGCAGTCTTTTCTCAAAATCAAACAACAAGATGGTTTTATTTCCAACATATGTTCATTCTGGAGGAATGATTTTTCTAAAGTAACTTCATTTTTCTAAAGTTTATTTCATTATTTTGGTTCAATGTAGAAAAAACGTTCATTTTCATTGTCAAAAGAATTGAAAAACATAGTTTTGTTGGAGTGTTTTGCCGTGACTTGTTGTCTAAGTGCAAACTATTTGTAAAATGTCGCCACTGGAAACTGCCCGAAATTCCGCTGAAGTACCAAAAATTATGGCCAAACTAGCATCAAATATATATCTTCTTTCATTGTTGTATCTATTGCATTTCAGTTTTTCTGGAGTTCTTTACTTTTTGTAGCTTTTGTGAAGAGAAAATATCGTTCGGCGCCCGTTCGGCGATCGAAAAAGTTGGCTACTTTGACAAAAATTATACCATTTTGAAAAGTAATTAGCAACTCTGTATAGAAGAAAATCATACCATGCTAGGAAATCATACCGTTATTGTTTCTACGGCGTTAAAGAAGAAAGAAACAGTCTAAAATGCCTAAATTGTAGCTTTATTCAGCCTACGAACTTGCAGTCTCTCGAGTGAAGGTTTATATACAAATTTCTGAAGATACATTATTTGACAAGCCTTCGTGGCCGATTGGTAAGGTCTTGGGCTAGAAAACAGAAGGTACTGAGTTCAAACCCTGTGTGCGTTCTTTTTTCTTTTTCGATTTTTTTGCTTTTTCGGGTTTGAACTTTCTTTTTCGCTTCTTAAACAATGTTACGACGTATTTCTCTTCCATTGCTTGCTTGATTTCTATTTTCTGGTGGAAAATAAAATATAAATTTGTTTTACACTTCCTTGGTAACCAAGCCTCCTAGCGCATCAATTCGTGTTTCTTTAAAACACTAATTCTCACGCGAATCTTAATATATAGATTTAGTCACTGGCTAAAAGCGGAGCTCCCAACTATCATACGGAATGAAAGATGTCAGAAGCAGTAGTAGTTGTATGAAAAATAGGTCTATTTTATCTAGACTAATTTTATTTTATCAATCCACAACATAACAAGATAGTGGATGTGATCTCATGATAAAGCTGTACTTTACATTATAAACAGTCCTTGCAGGGTTTTTTCCTTGCAGGCGCATAAAAAAGAACTTAAAAGTTCTTTTTTATGCACCTATAGCCAAAGATACTTTTGCCACCTCCCTTGTATACTATAAAAAGAATGATGCCCCTATACCACACACTCAACAAAAAAATGATAGGAGAATGACAGTGCAAAAACCTAAACAATAAGAAACAGGGAGAGAGACGTGCTTGCAAGCATAGTCCATTTATTTTATACTTAAAAAATATCTCAATAAAAAAGAAATGAAAAAGAAAATGAAAAAGTTTTAGTATTGGATGATTTGCCAGACTTCACATTTCAAGACGTCAATTTTGTTGTTGCTCAAAAATCAAGGCTCGCGATCTTTTAGCGTACCCCTTGGTGTAAAAAAAGCAAAACACAAAGTGTAAATCTACACAGATGTGTTAATAATGGTAATTGACCTGTGAGTGGAGTGCAATTTGGTCAGAAATCATACATGTGATTTCAAAAAGCGTGAGGTCGATTTGAAATCACAAGTATTATTTTTGACCAAAATTGCACTCCACTCAAGTCAATTACCACTTTATTATATCAATGTTGAAATCATTTTCATAGAAAATATTTTTCGAACCAAATGAAGGGAAATAACCAAACTTGAAAATGCAGCGCATGCTAGCAGTAGAACATTGTGCTCACGCAATGTCAAACATCTTAAATCAGGTCAATTTAGGAATAAATTGACCTGCTGAGAGCAAATGAGATTGCAGAACACGCGTGTGATTTTAACATGGATATAATAAAGGCTAATTAACATGGGGCTTTATGCACTGGTACAAATGTCTCATGATAGTCAGCTTTGCTGTGCCATCCTTAAGATTCTTGTTGCCAGAGCAACCAAATTAAGGGTGTGTGATGCTAATTTTGCTTTTTTAGACATTCACTTGACATTGGGAACATTTAATGAACATTTTACCATGAACTACATGTATTCAAATATTAACTGTAATCAGTATACCGATGGGCTTTCTATTGCATCATTTGATAATGTGAAATCCCTGACTATCACAGCTATATTGGGCAGGAGGCATGCCTTTTAAAAAAGACAAAACATTTTGAGGAAAAGCATAACTAATAAAAAGGTAGGTATTGTTCATCATCTTGGGGAGTAAGGAAAAAACTTGCTCCTGTTTCACATGAAAAAAAAAATTGCACCAAGTTATCTTGGTGTTGTGGCTAACACATGCAGCATGCACAACAAATAAAGTTGGCCCTACCCCCGAGACAGACAGTTTACATGGAGCTGATAGCTATCCTAGCTACAGAGATACCAGTCACATGTGAATTGGGGATTGTATAGCAGGGATGTCAACTCCCCAGGTTTTGCCAGGAGTCTCCCATTTTTTTACCTCATCTCCGGGTCTCCCGGCTTTTAAAGGCCCATCACCAACCGAGAGCCTTTGCGGACTCTTAGCAAATCAGAGCACCCAAAAACAATGGATCAATTTGAAAAAAAAAAAGAAAACTTGGCGCAAAGGCTCCCGGTTGGTGATGGGCCTTTAAGTAAAATCTCCCGATTTTCTTTGAAAAATTGCTATAGCTTTTTTTTTTGCTTCTGGTCCACTAAAATACAGCAAAATTTTTGACATATTTAGGTATTTTCCTGTGTCAAAAGCCCTATATTTTGGTATCTCAAGGTTTTTCAAGCGACAGGGTTAACATAACTCAGTATAGAAACTTGTCCAACCACCTTAAATGGTTTGCCATGACAACAAATTGTCATTATTTTAAATATGATCAGCTATGTTAATGCCTGGGTCTCAGTTGCTTTCAAAATGGCGGCTCAAAAACCTTAGGGGGTGGTCTATATCGAGAACTTTTAATCTTTACCATTCATTTGTTATTTAGAATTGTTGTTCGGCAAAAAGTAAACAAATTCCTATTTACATCCCCATGGCAACGTGGAATACGACCTTTGAACTCCAAAGAAAGGAAATTTTAAAAACTGCTTCGCGAGGAAAGGAAAGGCAAAAAAATTTAAGGATATTAAGATGTTATGTAATTAATGCTAGGACAAGTATCACTGGTCCAACTAGATATGATGTCCCTTTAATCAGGAAACCTATTTTTGGACATTCTGAAATATGATATCTGCTAATAACTTCGTTAATGAAAACATTATGCAAGATATTTAGTTGGACTGATAAACTTCAGGGTATGGCCTATTACTTCATTTACTTTAATCGCAGGTTTGTTTGCATTTTCCACTCCTCGTCAAGCTTTGCAACGAAAATTTTTGAAACAGAGGTCAAAGGTCGGGCTTTTGTTTCTATGGTAACATCAACTTATTAAATTAACAAGGACGTTGAGGTCTTTAATATTGTAAGGGAATTGGACGGATAAGTTGGTCGTATCTTTACTCAGAATGAATCTAATGCTAAACAGGGCGTGGTCCCTTTGACCCAGGCATTAAAGTGCCTGAGCGGCTGGCACAAATAAAGAAGACTGCCAGGTTTGGTTGCCTCAGCTGTCCCTCAACAGCAAAATATTATTTTGATCTGCATATAAGCCCCCATTGTGCTTGTCAAGCCTTTACATACCTGAGTACAACAATGGGCAATTCCATAAAATAAAGGTACCCCCCACGGGCGGCATTTGGAAATTCCGATAGGATGGGGGGGGGGGGGGGGTTAAGAGCTCGGAATTCTGATTGCAAGGGGGGGTTTTCGAAGCTGGATTTCTTTAACCTGCCCGGAATTCTATATGCATGGGGGGGGGGGGGGGGGGGGGGGGGGGAGGTTAAACCATATTTTGGATGGATGCATGGGGGGGTCAAAAACTAGTGCCGCCCGTGGGGAGGGTACCTTTATTTTCTGGGATTGCCCAATCAACTTCTGTCGCTTAAATTCCCTTTGATAACTGCACAAACATTTCAGGTCCTCCTTCAGGGCATCTGACAGGGTGCGGAAATTTCAGGGCAAAATGTGGGGAAGAAAAGGCAAATTGTGCGGAAAATTAAATGCCTCTAAAACAAATTTAATTCACCTCTAAAACAATTTCAGAGTTTAAATATGGTCTACCATTATGTATACAAATTAAAAGATGCTTTTGCACACAAAAGCTTTGATAAAACAGGGGGGGGGGGAATGTTCAAAGTTAACTTAGCTTAAGCTTAATGTACAGAGCAATAGGCTAAATCACTTACTGGATTTCTGATAATAACACCTCTGAAACTGGCCTAATTTGCCTCTAAAACAATTTATACATACTGAAAGTTGCACTTCAATCTCCATCAACAGGGCATTTTTGTACTCAAAAGGGCAAGAGGGCAAGCGTTTCTGGACAGAAATTTGATGAGAAACTCTTGGCAAGCTCTCGTTTTTGAAAACAAGGGCCCAGGCTATTTTGTTCACCAGGAAAGCTGGTGCGGGGAAAGTTCTCAAGGTGCGGAAATGACCAAATTGTGCGGATCCGCACCACCGCACCCTGTCAGATGCCCTGTAGTTACAGTAAAAATTTTTAAGGTCTTTAAGGTCCCTTTCTCCCCAAGCATACTGATAAATAGTGAACAAATCAGGTCATGGATCCTATTTTTGGGACCAGGGGCTCAAAAGTATAAAGATGATGGCGGGGGGGGGGGGGGGAAGCTAAGGCAGGCATCTAGCCAGCAAAAAAACAGCGGGTGGATCCTCAACATAGGAGTCCAGTGAAGCTTAATGATTGCACCCCACAAAATACTGGGGTATTTAATAGCAAAACAGCAGAAACATCACATTTGAAGAAAATACAGCATTTTACACATTTTGCACTAGTTTATCAAGTCTTTTGAATCCCCCTAAAATATCTGGTAACCTTTTCGGTCATCAAAAAGTCTCTGCAGTTGCAAATTTTGTCATGACTAAATTTACTTAATGTGTGTTTCCAAAAAAAATATCCATACCCCCCCCCCCCCCCCTCCCTACGGAAGGGATTGGCAATTCCAGAGGGGTGGGGGGTCAATTTACCTGATCTTTTCCATATAAAAACTGTATTTTTCTTAGGAAAATCCAGAGGGAAGGGGGGGGTCATTTCTTAACACCCTTCTGTGTGTGTGTGTGGGGATGGATATTTTTTGGAAACACACAATCAAATTTATTTGAGAATTAAATAAATTTAGTCTTTACAAATTTTGCAATTGCAGAGACTTTTTCAGGGCTGACAAGATAACCAAATATTGATAACTTGATTAATGTATTGCTTGGCATGTGTGCCATGTCAGGATTAGCATGCTCTCAGCAATAACTTTCACGATTTGTTCAGGAAAATATTATTTTGGTGGAATAACATGCATTATCAGAACAATTTTGTCACCACTGAAACAAAATAATCCCAGCAAATTGACGAACACTGTGGGACACTTTGTCAAGGTGGGGACACCCAAAAATATCTTTCCTAAAAGTGGAATAATTTTACTTTGTTATCTGTTCAGTGGGCATGATACACAGGCACTCATTACCGGTATGCAATCATTATGTATGTCGGGGGGAGAAACAAGTGAATTTTTTCCTATATTTTAAGATTCTCCGGCATGTAGTTCCCCAAAAATTAGCATTCCCCCCAACTCATCAGAGAAATAATTTTACTAGGATTCCAGGCAATTGTGGCTAAAAGTGGCCAAAATCCAGTTACTGAAACACTTAGAAGCTCTTGGCTTGATTGCGGTTTGTTTTGGAAGAACTATAAAATATGCCATAACAACTAGTGAAAATTGAAGAAATAAAATTTCAAAGTTCATCACCTTGGAGTACTACAGGGAAATTATGTCAACCATGCAATTCTATAAAAATCGTCAGTTGTATATTGTAAATAAACTGAAATTGACTTTCCTTGTTTGCCATCTAGATTTCATAATGGAAATAACATGAGTTACTATTGCATGCAGACCCTACAAAAAGATTAAGGGTGTTAAATCATTAAGCCGCAAAGTCTAAAGTGTTCCAAATAATTGCATGGGTGGAGCAATTTTGGATGGAGCAAGTTTCATGTTCACAAGATGCCCATAAAAGCATCTTATGGTACTCTAATTTTCACCTAATTGCACTTGAAATACTGAGAATGGAGGTTTCGGGGGAAAAATTGAGAAAATAAGAATGAGACATAAAAGCAAAAGAATTCAGTTTGAGGGGGCATGCTCCCCCTGAGAAAATTTTGAAAAACTTGCAACAAGATCCTCCTATTCTGTCTGTTTCATTTTCTTCATCTCTTTCTAAAATTCCATAGCCTATAGAATTTTAGAAAGATATGAAGAACATAACAAGGGCTATTTTGATAATGAGCCAACAAATATGGGTAAACGTGAGTGTCTTTCTGTGCACTCTGCTAACTTTTTATTCCGGCCTTGAGCAAGGAAAATTTTCTTGATAAGTCACTTCAATTGACTGAGACAAACAATCGATCACTCACCAAAACAGATTTAACCAGCACCACATGTTGAAGGTTTTATCTTCAAGAGATAAAAGATAGCCGTTATCAGTGTCAATAGAATAAAGTAATTCTATAATTCAATGAAAGACCTAAACACTCAAAACACAGTTGAAAGTTAGTTGATCATCTTTTGACTGTTCTAAATATACCGAGGAATCAAATCTCCTTTGGACTCGTCCATACACATTGAAAATCATGTAAACGGGTGCAAAACATTCTTAACCAAAGTGTCTTAGCAGTTTTAGTCCACCTCTTAAGCTTTAATTCGCCCATTTCACTGAGGAAAATAAGCTTACCGAATGTTTGTCCAACTGCAGCGAACAGTGAGTTTTCCAATCCACACCGCAACCATCATGTCCGTAACTGGTGACAAACGTTTTTAGTTCCTGTGACTTCAGCTTCCTGACACTTTCGTATTCAGTAGAGAAGTAGAACATGTTTGTTTTAACAGAATTGCAGCCTGTAATTTTTCCTCGTGTGTAGGAGCTTGTGTACAACTAGAGATCAACTTCACTATTAACTTTTGCGGCGTCGTGTCACGTGTAGTGGTATGAACAATAGAAACTTGTTTCTACTTATTTCCGCTTCCTGTAAAGTAAAGTGACTGTGATTTCCGGTGATTAAACAGAGATGAGATCCAACAACTTATTTTGGGACCAGGGGCTCAAAAGTAATATATAGATTTAGCCACTGGCTAAAAGCGGAGCTCCTGGTTATAAAATTTTCTATGTGAATGAAAGGGATTCCCATGTGTACATGGTTTATATGGTTGCTTTAGAGTCTTCCCTTCACGAGATATTAATTTTTCAAGCATAGATGACGTCATCGATGACGTCATATCACGTGACCACTTCATTTCGCTCATCTGGTGGTCTAGACTACACTACCCAAGTTTGGTTGTTTTAGAGTCTTCCCTTCACGAGATGTTAATTTTTTTAGCATAGATGACGTCATCGATGACGTCATATCTCGTAATCACTTCATTTCGCTCATCTTGTGGTCTAGACTACACTACCCAAGTTTGGTTGTTTTAGAGTCTTCCCTTCACGAGATGTTAATTTTTCAAGCATAGATGACGTCATCGATGACGTCATATCACGTGACCACTTTATTTCGCTCATCTGGTGGTATAGACTACACTACCCAAGTTTGGTTGTTTAGAGTCTTCCCTTCACGTGATATTCATTTTTTAAGCACAGATGACGTCATCGATGACGTCACATCACGTGACCTCCTCATTTCGCTCATCTGGTGGCCTAGACTACACTACCCAAGTTTGGTTGTTTTAGAGTCTTCCCTTCACGAGATATTGATTTTTCAAGCATAGATGACGTCATCGATGACGTCATATCACGTGACCACTTCATTTCGTTCACCTGGTGACCTAGACTACACTACCAAAGTTTGGTTGTCTTAGAGTCTTCCCTTCACGAGATATTCATTTTTCAATCACTGATGACGTCATCGATGACGTCACATCACGTGTCCGGGTTACAGCACCCCCCTTGTGGCATAGACAAAATATCCCAAGTATGGTTGTCTTAGCGTGTTCCCTTGAGGAGATATAATTTTTTCTTTGCATACCACAGGGTTCCCATGTGTACACGGACGACGGACGGACGGACGGACGGACGGACGGACGGACGGCGTACGCTATAGGTTTAATACCAGAAAAATAAAGAAAAAATCATATCTCCCGAAGGGTAGCTTCTAAAGAAGCCAAACTTGGACAAACTTTCAAAGACCATAAGAGGAACTCTATACCAAGGTCACATGCCCTTACGTCATCAATGACGTCAACAAAATGATCCATAATGCCCGTGACGTTCAAAAATCAACTCGATAGTATACTATACGTTTTTCCTTAGGTATGGTGCTTTGCGCTATATAATGTCTTATTTTTTACTATACCTTTATACCGCGCATGGTTTCGACGCGTCGACGCTACTCGTGAGGAGTTGTGTCGTTCAAGATGGTACGGAAACTTTGTTTTACAAAAATGATCATTGTTAGTCCCCATCAGCTCGAGGAGAGCCGAAAATTTGTGTTTTTATGGCTCACTGAAGGTCTGAACGAGACCGTTTCCTCCTCGACTATCGAGTATCTTGTATAGATATGATGGTTACCTTCTTTCTGCTCTGATTTGCCCGGCTTTTTCCCGGTCGCTGCTTCTAGCTCTGGTGCTTCAGTTTTTGGCGTTTCTTTCTGCTTTTCTGATAATACGACCCATGTTTGTTTGTATTAGACGGCTTTCCCTTCACGTTGTTTATCCTTTGTGGCATAATTATTTATAGCATGGTACTCCAGTTAGTTGTATTTTCTTCTAGTCCTTGAAACTCCGACTGGGAGAGAATTTCAGGAGCAAGCCGGCAAATTTTCACGCACGTTAAATTTCAACAACCCCCCTTCCCTTGACAACGCGACGTACCCTCCCCCTGTTAGCTGAGCATGCTTGACGTCACAATTGAGCTATTGTGACGTCAGCGATCACGGCCACGTTACACATCCGGGACTTGCCAAGACGTCCAAAATTCGGATCGACCCCTAGCAATTTCCACAGGTTACCCAATACTACGAATGCTGTATTTACAGTTATCTGCCTTTATTTTGACGCTGTTTTCTTAGGTATGGTGCTCCGCTCTGCGGCGGCCTTCGGCCGCAAGGAGCTCCGCTAATATTTCGCAAAAAATTTAAAGCAAATCGATAGAAAAGCATATTGTTCACAAAGTTAAGTATGGATTTGCATTTAGGATAAAAATTGCGAAAGTTATAGCCAAAAAAACGACTTTATGCACTCGTCATTTCCTTATTTTAAATCGAAATTGCAAATCCATACTTAACTTTATGAAGATGCTCATGAAAAATATATCTATAGCAAAAAGTATTCGAAAAACGTCTATTTGAAGTCACATTAGTCTCCCGGTCACGTGACCATGGGCGTGGCCCGATGACGTCATCATTGGTATTGTTGTCCTTTGATGATGTCATGTAATGGCGCAAAATTGGTCATGATTGTAAAGTTTCGCCGATTAGAGCTGTTTCAAATTTCCCTAGCAACCAAGCTTCCGAACACCCTGGTAAGGGGGTGAGATGGCGTTGTCACGTGGTATGACGTCATCGATGACGTCATTGTAACCGGGAGCTCCGCTTTTAGCCAGTGGCTAAATCTATATTAAGTATGGTTTGGGTTGGGTACAAACGTGAAAAATAAAATGGCGGCTGGCGTGTTTTGACACACGCCTAAATCGAGGAATGCTCACTGGCACTTAGAATTTTTTTCTAAACAAGCGCTCACCTACAGAAGTGAAAAAAGAATTATGAAAATCATCAGGGTTCGAACCTGTAACTTTCCAGTCTCTATACCCTAACCCTAACCACTACGCTACCAGTGAATTCGCTGGTTCGGACAGCTCGTTTTATTGATTAGGTACCTTAATAGTATTAATCTTTAATAGAACGAGGCATATACTATAAAAATATACTAAAACGATGTATTAACCCTTATCCTGACTAGTAGTCTTGATAGTTCAGATATTTTGAATGTTTTTAGGTCAATTTGAAGTAATATTGTCAAAAATATCGTTAAATTATTCATGGTGAGCATTCCTCCATTAGGGTCAGTCGGCACTGCGAAATAAGTTTTTATCAACATTTCCAAGACATTGTTTTGGACATTTCCCGTCATTTGTTGTCAAAGAACATAAAAGCACAAAGGTAAGCATCCTATATTGACTGATATTTCAAAACAAGCCTGTTTTATACTCATCATTTTACGGGTCATCTCCAGTGTAAGAACCATTCCCTGACTGAGGTAAGGACACCTTTGTGTTTAGTTACTATTTAATCATGATTGGTTCAACCTTCGTTCTGCCAAACAAATAAAGCTTTGTGACGCAGCTGATGAGTGCTTTCACTGGAGATGAGCCCATTTTACGAGCTAAATCCATAAGGGATTGTGTCAAACCCTTGAAGTACTCTCTTGTCATAAACTAATCTGTATTTCTTGACGAGAGGTACACTATAAATAGTTTTAGTTTTTGGGTCACGGTTTATAAAGTGAGGGGTTCGATTGAAATAGACTCTCCATCAGGATTACATACTTCTGAGCACATGGCTTCGAAATTAAGTTTCTGACTTGCTCTATAATTCAAAGTAAATCCACGAACTTTACACATGATCTCACCGCTTTTAGTTTCATATGCATAGTTTTTGGTCCCGCAGAAACAAAGGTAGTGATAAAATCTTCATCTTTTAATTCGCTCGTAAGATCGCCAAGATAGTCGCCAAGGGGTGGAAGCCAGTCATTTGGTTTGCTACTAAAGATAATACTATCAGTGTCGAAATATAAAACCCGTTCTTGAAGTTTCTCGCCTAAGTCAACAGAATGGAGATAAGGAATTAACCTTGTGTGAAAGCTAAAGTGCTAATGAAATATCATCCCATGTGTGCTTCTGAGCGTTAGCCCTAGTAAGCGGAGAAAGAGAAAAAATCTCTGACCCCGAGAGGGATTCGAACCAACGACCTCCGGAATTGTACATCCGATGCTCTACCAGCTGAGCTATCCAGGTCAGACTGGGAGCAGGTCGGGGTAAATTAGATGTTATGTTCGCGGTAATGAAGTGAATATATGTTATATGTTCAGGCAAGCCTGTGGCCGCGTAGCACTAAGTCAACAGAATGGAGATAAGGAATTAACCTTGTGTGAAAGCTAAAGTGCTAATGAAATATCATCCCATGTGTGCTTCTGAGCGTTAGCCCTAGTAAGCGGAGAAAGAGAAAAAATCTCTGACCCCGAGAGGGATTCGACCTTCGACCCGACCTACTCCCAGTCTGACCTGGATAGCTCAGCTGGAAGAGCATCGGATGTACAATTCCGGAGGTCGTGGGTTCGAATCCCTCTCGGGGTCAGAGATTTTTTCTCTTTCTCCGCTTACTAGGGCTAACGCTCAGAAGCGCACATGGGATGATATTTCATTAGCACTTTAGCTTTCACACAAGGTTAATTCCTTATCTCCATTCTGTTGACTTAGTGCTACGCGGCCACAGGCTTGCCTGAACATATACATATATTCGCTTCATTACCGCGAACATAACATCTAATTTACCCCGACCTGCTCCCAGTCTGACCTGGATAGCTCAGCTGGTAGAGCATCGGATGTACAATTCCGGAGGTCGTGGGTTCGAATCCCTCTCGGGGTCAGAGATTTTTTCTCTTTATCCGCTTACTAGGGCTAACGCTCAGAAGCACACATGGGATGATATTTTATTAGCACTTTAGCTTTCACACAAGGTTAATTCCTTATCTCCATTCTGTTGACTTAGTGCTACGCGGCCACAGGCTTGCCTGAACATATACATATATTCGCTTCATTACCGCGAACATAACATCTAATTTACCCCGACCTGCTCCCAGTCTGACCTGGATAGCTCAGCTGGTAGAGCATCGGATGTACAATTCCGGAGGTCGTGGGTTCGAATCCCTCTCGGGGTCAGAGATTTTTTCTCTTTCTCCGCTTACTAGGGCTAACGCTCAGAAGCACACATGATATGATATTTCATTAGCACTTTAGCTTTCACACAAGGTTAATTCCTTATCTCCATTCTTTTGGTTATCTGTTTGTTGACTTAAAACCAGCAACCAACGACAACTGCGGACTACGCACCAATGTCCTTCCTGGGGAAGTGTCAACCAATGAGAAAACGGATGACGCCATTGGGAAAGAGCTCCTAAAATTTCTTAGTTATCAAGATATGGATATTTCTCCAGAAAAGCGGCGCATGAGAGAACTACATGACAAAATGGATGACATCCTTCACAGTCAAACTATGAGTGAAGGTGACAAGGTGATACGATATTTGTTGCGAACGAAGCATCAAGCAAGTCTCACCCCTCCAATAAGTGTAGAACCACCAGTAGCAACACCTACCTACACTACTCCCCTAGGTATCCTGTTATCATCACCCGAGGCAGCCACCATACCCTATTCGGCAAAGGTGGTAGAATCTCCCAAGACATCCTTTGCTCCCACGACACCGACAGTTCCAGAACTGACCTTGACACTGCCACCTTCAGCAAGTATTACCAAAGAAGCCAAAATTACAAATATATTAGCGGAGCTCCTGCGCGGGCCGAAGGCCCGCGCACGCGGAGCGCCATACCTAAGGAAATAACGTCCAGGCATAGATATAGAGTTGATTTTCAAACGTCATGGGCTTTCTCGCTCATTCTGCTCACGTTATTGACGACGCCAAGTCAAATGACTAGGGCGTTAAAAAGGTATCGCCAAAAAGATGAATGTGTCCAAGTTTGGTTGCCATAGGTGGTTCTCTTCTTGAGATATGATTTTTTTTGTTTCTTCCTGAATAAAAGGTATAGCGTACGTCCGTCCGTCCGCCGTACGCGGAAACTCATGGGAACCCTGTGGTGTACTAAGAAAATTAACAAATCTCGGGAAGGGATCGACCTCAGACAACCAAACTTGGGTGAAGTTATCTAAGTGGCAAGGGGGGTGCAACTGCATGGTCACGTGGTATGACGTCATCGTTGACGTCATCATAGGAGAAAAATGATATAGCTCAAGAAGGGATGAACCTCAGACAACAAAACTTGGGTGAAGTTATCTAAGTGCCAAGGGGGTGGAACTGCATGGTCACGTGGTATGACGTCATTGATGACGTCATCATAGCAGAAAAATGATATATCTCAAGAAGGGATGAACTTCAGACAACCAAACTTGGGTGAAGTTATCTAAGTGGCAAGGGGGGGCAACTGCATGGTCACGTGGTATGACGTCATTGATGACGTCATCATAGGAGAAACATGATATATCTCAAGAAGGGATAAACCTCAGACAACCAAACTTTGGTGAAGTTGTCTAAGTGGCAAGGGGGGTGCAACTGCATGGTCACGTGGTATGACGTCATTGATGACGTCATCATAGCAGAAAAAATGATATATTTCAAGAAGGGATGAACCTCAGACAACCAAACTTGGGTGAAGTTGTCTAAGTGGCAAGGGGGTGCAACTGCATGGTCACGTGGTATGACGTCATTGATGACGTCATCAAACGTGAAAAGGTTTACATCGTCGAAGGGATGAACCTTAGATAACCACACTTGGATGAACAAGTGCTTAGTCACGTGGTAAAACGGTGCAAGGCTATCTATTCATGTACAATGGCAACCTTTTTGTCTCGTTAAAAAAATATGTAACCGGGAGCTCCGCTTTTAGCCAGTGACTAAATCTATATATTAAAGAATTATTTGGATGGTGATGCCGATAAAGACGGACCGTATCTAAAATCGACGTTGAGACGCTATCGGTTGCGATGGATCTTACCGTTCTTCTCCATATAAAAAAAATGTAGGTAATAGGGAAAGTACCTCTACCCCAAAGTCAAGAATGCTAGTGAACAGACATTAGACTTGTAACCAGAATTTTATGTAATAGAATTGTATGTAATCGATATTCATTCATTTTCTAATAAAGAGAATAAACCATATCTCTGTATTTTCTGATATGTTATCTCCGCATAAACAAAACCTTACACTATAATTAATATTCGAATTGAAGTCAACAAACACTAATCCCTTACACAAAAGAGTTAGACATACAAAAGACTCATTAGCATAAGAACCCATTGAACCGTGGAATATTACTCGATGGTGTCTTCGGCGCTCGGCTTTTACAGAGTCCGAGAACAATAGCTTTTATTCTTCTATTGTCTTTTGAGGAATTAGGGGTGGGAGTATCCTTCTATTGTCTCCAATTACAATAGGGCTCCTCACCACCAACATATCATTGAATCATTGTCGTTTTTCCTAAATGCACTTGAAAGGACTGGGTCGAGTCGCGCGGGCTAGCTTTGGGCTATTTTAGCGTGGTTACCTAGCCCAAATCAATGGCGGACAGATCGAGAACTCGAGTCTCTGTGATTCCTGCAAGTTTTCATTCAAAATTTCGCAGTTTTCTTGCTACTTTTGCCGAAATTCTTATCAAAAGAGGATCTCCTGTCACTTCCTTATAAGGTAAATGATTCCAAATATGGTTTTGGCCGTGAGGTGTTGAAAATCGACAATTTTCGGTTGGAGATTGTTTCATATGAAAAAGGTTAAAAAATAGTCTGTGACGTCATCAGGCTCACCCGCTCCGCGGCTCCGCACCGGGCTCCGAAAAAAAGCTTAGAGGCTCCGAAAAAAGCTCCGAGGCTCCTCACCAGGGTCCTCATTTGTGACGTCATGGCTCCTCGGCTCCTCACCGGGCTCCTCAGCTCCTCACCGGGCTCCTCAAAAAAACTGCTAATTCGGCCCCTACTATACTACTGATGTCATCCATTGTTATTCATGTGCCAACCAGAGAACGACTGGTTCACAGAACAAAGGACACTATTTAATCTATTTAATCACACGTCCCTGTTTAGTTGGACAATATCAATGCATATATCCCAATAGAAGTGTGTTGGAGTTTGCAGCCCTTCAATCTCCAAGAAGTGATTTCGCTACGTATTCATCAAGATATATTTTATTTTGTTTAGGAATGTGTAGGAGCTGCCGTTGGGAAGTGTGTTTGAGTTTGCAACCCTTTAATCTCAATAGTGATTTCGCTACGTATTGTCACGATATTTTATTTTGTGTAAGCTGCAGTTGTGTTGGAGTTTGCAGCCCTCAATCTACAATAAGTGATTTCGCTCGTATTCGTCAGATATATTTTATTTGGTGTAGGAATGTGTAGGAGCTGCCGTTGGGGAAGTACATATCATTCTTGAGTATATTGCTTAGCATGCACCCCGCCTAACAGATGTGGACACCAGGACCTTTGCCACGTGCTCCTGAAGACAAAAATATATATATATCAGGCATTTCATTAAGAAGTGATAGTGTATTGAGCACCGAATAACTCCCTTCTTCGTTAAAATGTTTGGAAACAAACTAAAAACTACAATTTCAGAAGGCAACAAAATACTCAATATGGACACCTGACCCATCCCTAGAATGACAAATTATCACAAGACACAAGACTGACAGGGCAGCAACGTACCTATCTCGTACTCAGAGCCCGTCATTTGCCGTTGATCAAATACCCTTAGTCCTTGTATAATCTGAGAAAGTGCAACATGTGCTCCTCGGAACCGACTTGTCAAAAATAAAATGAAAGAGAAATAATCCGAAAAAAATCCATCCCCCGTACTCAGGTCCATCCCACACTAACACGCTGCGATACATTATTGTCAAGGATTTTTCTAGTTTTGATGACGTCATACCACGTGATCTTGTTTGTGTACCCCATTAGCTCCAACTTAACCAAATTTGGCCACCCGGCAATGTTGCCTTCTTGAGATTGACTTTTCTAGTTTTGATGACGTCATTGATGACGTCATGCCACGTGTCCTTGCTGGTGCACCCCCCCCCCTCCCCCTGCCATCAACGCTTTACACATTCTAAGTCCAGATCACACGCCCACCTCTTTACCACGGACGGAGAATGAACAGTCAGAATTGTTTGCCATTTAAAGACCAACTTCAGCTAATTTTTCAAGCAACACTTTGTAAGCTTAGCTCTAGGGTAAATACCACTATTCAACCCGTGTGTTTAAGTAGCTGAATCAAGACCTTAAAGTGCCAGAACGTAAGCCGCTATTGTAACCAACATGTGTTGTATATAAATTTGAATGTAACTGTGTGAGCAGGCTATGTGGGCTATACGCGTGGCCACCTTCATGAACGCGTGGAGGACACAAAAAAGCATCCTGTATTATAAACATTACGCACATGAGCATAATGCGTTATGCCCGAGCCATTGCTCCTAATTTTAGCGTGCTAGCTAAGTGCTCAAGCAAATTTAATTGCTGATAAAGGAAATGCTTCTGCTCCGACAAACTCTCAACGTGCAGAGTGACTCGATAAGCGCAAAAGTGTTTATTTAGACCAATGTAATTTACAACCTATTGTATTTATACTGCTTTATTCACTTGTAATGGCTTGATAATGGCGTAATGGCTACGCCGAACGTTGCGTATTAAATTTACAATATTTTTTGCAAAAAAGCAAAACCGCTCTTATTATTACATAATTACCTAAACAAAGTTAAAATACCAACTAATACCAATATTACAGGCGAGAAAAAGCCATCGCAAGTCAGCTTTCGCGTCAGTTCCATCTCAGAACTTCAATTTCTACGTCTCCAACTCCACTTTAACTCAATCCCCAATGCCGCAATGAAAGCGACAAGCATTCCTTCTTGTGTCAGACAATGAAGCAGTGCCGTAGCTAGCGGGGGGGAGATGGGGGGGGGGGGCAGAGGGGGCAGTTGCCCCCCAGTGAAGCACAATTTTTAGTGACAACATGTGGGGAAAAACCTGCTTGCCCTCCCAGCAAATACAAAGAATGACCAAGGCTTGCCCCCCAGACAAAAATTTCTAGCTACGGCCTTGTGAAGATTACTTTGTTGACTTTGTGTATCTGTAGTTTTAAACATGAGTGATCTCAACTTTGAATGAGCTTTGCAGATCGAAATGAGTGATCGAAATGTTACGCTTGACAAACATTTTGTCACATTTTCTGCATATAATTAGTTCTTTTGCATACAATGGTATCAGTGGCGGGTGCAGACCCTTAAGAAGGGGGGTGGCTAGTATAAAAGATATAATACAGAGTTCAGACCAAGGGGGTGGCTAATCTTAAGGATTTTACAAGAAATATGAGGGATAAATTAGCATTTTGTGCCTTGGATTGTGGATTGTGAACTGCAGAGTTGCCTCGCTGAAAACTCTTTGATTTGGTCGCTACTTCACCACTGATGGATGACTATATTATTCAACCCGCTGGCAGAGAAATTCAAGATTCGCTTGGAATATTCAAACAGAATGATGAATGAATAATGAAAGTTCCTACTATACAAACTGTAAAAAAAGCGATTTTTTATCAATGATGCACATCAAAAATTTGACATATTGTGCAACTATTAAAGTTCTATAAAATGCACTTTTTTGTTTATTTATATTTTGTTCCCGTGGCAACGGTTGTTAGGGAAATATAATTTTCCATTTTAATACCCCTATCCACTCGACGACCTATTGAAATATTGTGTATTACTTTTTATTTCTCTGGCAATTTTTTTAATCTTTAGTCAGAGATATTATGCAACTCTGCGAGTTGTTGTTCTTAACAAGGCACGGTTTGTTTATTTTCATCAGGGATAGGGCTAGATGCATATTCTGTTGTTTTGTTTTTGGTCTGTATTCTTGATTTTTGAGATATTCCACTACAACCAATCCCGTGTATAAAAAAAAAACATGGATTCTAAGAACATGTTAGCTAAGACTCAAACCCAATGTTTCTTTCAAACAAATATGAACCTGTTTTAAGCTAAAATGATAGGTTCTTATAAGTCAGTTTTTACCTTATGCCAGGTTCGTTTCGGACTCATTTCAAAAGCAAATAAAAATAAAACTCTGTAATTTTTCGTGCAACCAAAACGGACTATATATAAATCATCTTCAGGGACTTAGAAGTAACGTATGCCAACCAGAGCAAACTCAACTGGATCAATACGGATTATATTCTTTAAAATGTTCATAAGTAGAAATTCCGCCATTCCTGCTGTCAAATTGGAATTCCACATTCCATTCCGAAAATTCCATCCGATGATTCTTAGCGGCAACACTATTGACGTCCGCCATTATGAAATTGTCGAGCCGACGCATGGTGAGTACTTTTGACGATTTGTATCACTATAAAACTGCATTTTAGTTAATCAGGAGTGCCAGAAATACTACCCACCCCCCCCCCCCCACTTTTTCTTTCACTTTTTTATTTCCAATTCACTTGCAAGTCTTACATCTTTTCTTTTTCTTTTTCTACATTTATGCATACATTAGATTCTTTTCACATATCTTCCATTTTGGTTTTCACTTCTTTTTCTTGTCACTAATCTTGAAATTATATATATTTTTTTACACAATCTTTAATCTTTTGTTTTTTACATAATCTTTAAATTGTCTTCAGTTCCTTTTCTTTTTTTGACACATATTTTCGCTGTTAATATTATTGTGATTTTGTTTTTTCTTAATTTGCTTATTATTATTACATTTTTACAAAGTCAGATCTGTCAAAATAGGAAAAAGAGCACACAAAAAAGAACGCCCACAAACACGACATGACATGACACGTGCGCACATATACAGAAACACACGACCTGTACCTTTAAAAACAAGAAAAATTCGGCGCTAAAAAATTCCACTTTTCTTCGAAGTGTTTTAATTCTTTTCTTTCTATGTGTGTTTCCACAAAAATATCCATACTCCCCCACGGAAGGGTGTCCAGAAATGACCCCCCCCCCCCCCCCGCCCCTCTGGAATTTCCGATTTTGGTGCCTGGTTGTTACCCCCCACCCCTTGTAAAAATTTTACCCCCCACCCCCCTCTGGAAATTTTGATGTCGGAAAAAAACTGAATATGGGGTATACAGAGTATAATTGTAAAAGCGCGCTCCGAATAGGTGAAACAATATTTTCTAGTCGTACTTTAAGCATTCACAAATTGCGAACAGGGCGAAAAAATGCTTTCAACGTTTGTAATTTATAGGAGTTTAAAAGAGAGTTACTTTTTGTGTAAATATTGCGTTCTTGACAAAAAAGATGAACTGGGCAAGACGCCTCGTTACGCATTCTCATAATTTCACGCGTACAACAAACAGCAACGCATAAACCGCTTTAGACAGAAAACGTCAATAAAGATAATATAGATTTAGCCACTGGCTAAAAGCGGAGCTCCCAATTACATATTTTGCTGTGTTAATGGGACAAAAAGGTTGCCATTGTACAATAATAGCCTGTCACCGTCATATCACGTGACTAAGCACTTGCACTAAGCACCCCCCTTACCACTTAGATAACTTCGCCCAAGTTTGGTTGTCTGAGGTTCATCCCTTCCCGAGATATATTCTTTTTCTCTTGTGATGACGTCATCGATGACGTCATAACACGTGACCACACGGTTGCACCCCATTTACCTCTTAGATAACTTCACCCAAGTTTGGTTGTCTGAAGTTCATCCCGTCCCGAGATATATCCTTTTCTCCTGTGATGACGTCATCGGTGACGTCATACCACGTGACCACACGGTTGCACCCCCCTTACAACTTAGATAACTTCACCCAAGTTTGGTTGTCTGAGGTTCATCCCTTTCCGAGATATTCTTTTTCTCCTATGATGACGTCATCGATGACGTCATACCACGTGATCAGCCAGTTGCACCCCCTTGCCACTCCCCCCCTCCCCCACCCAAGTTTGGTTGTCTGAGCTTCATCTCTTCTTGAGATATGATTAATAAACGGTGAAAAGGGTCTTGGTTTACCTGTGGTGGGGCACGCACGCAGACACGCGCCTGCGATACCAAAATGGGAATACCGCTGAACCATGAAAAGGAAGTCGATCGTATACCTGAGTTCCACTTTGAGCTATTGTATTCTTACTGCGATACCTTTGGTGCTCCGCTCTGCGGCCTTCGGCCGCTCAGGAGCTCCGCTATTAGTAAAAATGTAATCTGAACAATGGTCTCATTTTACAAAAAATAACAATAAAAATAGATTGCAAAAAAAGAAATATGTTTTGAATAAAGCAAGGATTAACGGGTCCGCAAAATCTAGGGAAGCCATTCAGTTGTTATATTCCCTTGGTGAACATGATCGTGCGAAATGTCACGCCTGATTGGTTTCTGAATGTTTTGGCGCTCAACTTGGGACCGCGCATCGCTTGCGTAAAATTAATTCTTTGACCAGAATTTTTAGAGTTTTTCTTTGATATTCTAGACTATTGACAAGGAATACATTTCTGTAATACTTGAGACTTGGGACAAGAAAGCCAAATCACAGCTTCTTTAGGAGCAAATCACTAGTTTTCTCGAACGTGTTAAGTCTCTTTGACGAATTTTGCGCAGAGGATTCAAGACAACTAACACGCTTGTTAGCAGTTTCGCTACAGAAAACAGAGGGATTCTCAAATGACAAAACAAGAAGTTAATTTTGACTGGAAGCAGCGAGGTGGTACTCACTCGCCAATTTTTGCCGTTAAAATCAATTTTTAAAGCATCGGTTTGCAGTAAGCTCATTCTCTAAGCACAAGTCTATGCACCTAATACTCATCATTCCCTGGAAAAATAATTTTTGTGAAAAAGAGTTTTTAGGATCGAAAAATCATTATAAATATCTCTGTTTTTATGCAAATTTGCATGTCCCAGCGTCACACGTTCAGCGCCTGGTGTAAAAATATTTTTACTTATTTCTTCATGGATAAAGCATACAACGCAAAATTTGCCATAAATCGAAGTTCCAATCCTAAATGAAATAACTTATATGGTATTTCTTCAATATTTGCATCTTCTTCGATATTATTAGTGAAAACGTCTTTGCCATTTTCGTGTCCCAAAAATTTGATAATTTTAGCGTATTTCAGGTTTTTTAGATTTATTGTCAAAATAAGCAATGCCGCAATGAAACAAACTGAGCCAACTGTGGTCTATAGATTTTTATGTCGAAATGTGGCATTCTGACTGAGATCGGAAATAAGTTCTTGGAAATATAAAATTTCGAAGTTTACTGAAAGCATTGTCCCCCACCAAAATTTAAAGCATAATAATACGACCGGGGTTTGCATTTCCTCTAATATATAGATAACCATAAGCCTTATTGCACTAAGAAACTACAGATGTGTGGTCTAGTAAAATTGCAGTCATTTGGTCTATTGCCCGGACTTATAGCCTATTTTGAGAGACTTTAGCAATGGCGTGAAGTTTACTGAAAGTTTTGTCCCCCACTTCATAAAATTTGCATATCTAAACAAACGACAGCAAATGTGATTGCTACCGAAGTTTGTTTCTAATTTCTTCGTTTACATTTAAAAAAAATCAAGGTTTTTTGCTCAAACTATTTAAACCTATACATCTGAGATTCCATTCGCACCGACGAGGTAGATTTCGGCTATAACACACGAGATTTAAAACTCACTATGTTATTTTTGTAATTTATGCAATTCGGAAGAAATTCATTACAGTTTAGAAAAAGTTCTTCATTTTTTCTGTTTTTCAGATAATTTTAGCGCGCGATTAGTTTCACATTTATCGCAAATCAGCGGGAATTTATTCAAGACAATAGGTATCTTAGTAGATTTGAAGTGTTGTCTGTATTTTGCAAAAAAATTGGTATTTTGAACCACTGCCATTGCGTGTTATTAATAAAAAAAAACTAAGAAAATTTGCACTCTAAGGTGGCTTATAGCAGTTTTTAGTTGACTCTTCGGTCTGGTATGGCCGGTATCTCACGTGCTATACATACACAGAAAGGCAAGCCACTTTACAAGAAACATGTAATTGATCGTTATATGTGTTTACATGTTTTGTTTAAATTGACGCTTCCATGGTAACGAAATGGCGGCCCTCTATTTTTTGAGTTGAAGAATCCACCCAGACATGCAAGATAACTTTTCGCAATACCAACGGCAATCAGGTCAGACTATAAGTTTGAAGAAATAGGCCAAGAGCGTTTCGAAGACCATTTTTTGTCAAGAAAATCAAGAGTAGTCAATCAAACTCGTGAGCCAATCAGATCCTTTCCTAGTTTCGCCTAGTGCGACATGTCTGTTGCGACATGTCTCGAAAAACAAGCCAAAGGAGTGCACTGAACAAGGATCCGATTGGCTCACACGATTGTGATTGACTACGCAGCCAACTTAACTGCCAAAGGCTCACTAGATTTGAACCTACAGGGTCAGGTGTTATCAGAAACACTTGCAAATGGCATTTCTAAAAGAAAGGTTTTTATTATAAACGTTGTGACTGGTGATTTTTCCAACTGTTATGTACCGTTCGAATTTTTGATATTGGGAGAGTGCAAGTGGGTTTTTTTTTTTTGCAAAAGAAAGGAATATTGCGTTTGACTAGTTACCAGACCCCACCCGGTAAGGAGATAAAATTGCTCATATTATCAGAAATATTGATCAAAATCAGTTGAAAAATAGATAATTCGACCTGTTTCTCTATAAACCATAGTGCAAAGTATAGCCAAATGCAAAACGTTATAAGTAAAGAAAAATACGTCGGAGAACTCGCATGTGACGGTAGTGAGTACCACCTCGCTGCTTCCAGTCTTTACTATATTTCATTGATTTTGAAAAGGTGATTAATTAATTGTAGAAAGCGTGGACAACGTCTTTTCAGCGAAAACCAAAAACATTCACGCAAAACTTAGCGCGTTTCGACTCGGTACGAGAAATGCGGCTTGCTAACCATCTGGAATTTTTTTTTGGTCGTTAACCCCCCCACCCCTCTGGAAATTCCTAGGCCTTTGACCCCCATCCCCCCCCCCTCACCCCACCACTCCCCTCTGAAATTTCCAATCCCTTCCGTGGGGGGTATGGATATTTTTTGGAAACACACATTGCAATTTTTCTTTCAATAATAACCTTAGCTTTAACAGCCGGTAAAAAACTACCAAGGCACAGGGTTGTATTATTATAATAGCACTTGAAAATGATATATTTTGCAAAAAAAATAACATGATTTAGCCCGTAGAACTTTTTATCATTAGGCCTAAGTAAGGGTTAGAGAATGGACGCGAGTGTCTATGGGATATAGACCACTAATGAACAAAAATCTGCGAGCGCGTTAGCGCGAGCAGATTTTTGTTCATTAGTGGTCTATTTCCCATAGGACACGAGCGTCCATTCTCTAACTTTTTTAGAACATGATCAATGCCACGAAGAAAGTATTTTGAAAGTTTTTGTGCTAGCTTGTCATTGACATATCAACATCATTACAGAGCATTGTTAAGAGCCATACTTCATCCAAGGCTTTTTACAATAGTAGTGTCAATCAAAGCCTTGTGTGTGTGAATGAAAAGATCTACCGACAAAGCGGTTTGTTTTGAGTGCATGAATTGTTCTAATTAATTTCCAAGTGTTTGTTTTGAGACGATAGCAGTTGAAACTGGCCATACTGGAGTTGCTGACAGGTTTCGTTCCCGAAGTCAGGTAAGAAATGAAAATATTCTATCGCAAGCTTTTGTAATGGATTCCTCGACTCCTATGGCCCAAGGAAAAGGGAGAAACAGGAAAGCGTACATAAAATCTCGGTCTCGTTATCAGAATTCGTAAATCCGTAAAGTTTTGATCGAAGACCGGAAATTGAACTCAGAAGTCGCATTACAGCGGAACATTTGGTAAAACATACTTTTGAATTGACAATCTGTTTCTTCCCGGGGCTTTCTTGTGAGAATTGCAAGAGCGCTGATGTTCGAGGCTGGCAAAATTCGAAGTTGTTTTAGCAATTTGAGACTCAAATGTTTTTCAAATGCCTCGAGACAGCCAAGAGTTGAGTGAATCAGCCAATAAACCGATGTGAAAGGTGGAAGTTTTTTCCTTAAAAATACAGTACGTTATACATGAAAAGGGAACATCAAAATGCAAAATGTTCGTGGAGAAACTTTTAGGTATTTGCTATGCTTAACTACAGAACAAAAAGCTATGTTCTTAGGGGGCTCTCGCACGCTTGCTGGCCACTTCTCTGACAAGAAAATAGCTCAAATGGCAATCCAATTCCATCGTCTTGATAACTGGTCAAAACAACCTAGAATTGCATTTGTCCAACACTTGAAAGGTTTTTCTATAAATCTGGAGGATTATTTTGATTACTACGGGAAAATATGCATGTGTTTTTGCGGTTACTATTTTACTTAACTTAAGGTTCTTAATTTTTTGCCTAATAAAACTTCGAATTCTTATAAACGTGGTTATTATAAACAAATTGCAATGTTGAAAATGTACTAATTTTGATTTGTTTATTTTGTTATAGAAAGATGTTGGAGAGAGACTTGAAATAAAGGGCTATTTTGCAAAAGATGACAATGAAGTCAATGTTTTCCTTTATTTTGCAGAGTTGGTTGTGTCAAGCGGCGAGGGAAGAACAGGGTGTGGTTTGTACATAGTCATTAGTATTCATGCCCATAGTCATTAGTATTCTCTATGTTGCACCTTGGTTTTCTTTGTTCTTCTTCAGGAGAACAATGAAAATGCAAGGTGCAACCAGAGAATATTAATGACTATGAGCATGAATACTAATGACTATGTACAAACCCCTAATTTTCCCTATTGTTCAATGCCCTCGCCGATTGACGCTTTAGTTTCTATGGGATATAGGGGACGCCAAATGCCGGTTGCTGATTGGCTGAGTGGCATTGGTCATGTTCTAAAGCCGTATAGAATATCTGTATCCGACAAAACAATATCTGTGCCTGATTTATCGCGAAACCATTTGATAAAAAGCGTCCAAAAAAATTGATTACTCTAGGGCACTCAGCAAAAAGATGCTTTAAATCATGCGGCACATTACAGAAATTACATTCGGCTGAATCAACTAATTTCATTTTATAAAGTGAAATGTTAGAGGGTAGAATACCATGTATAATTTTATACTGAAACATTTCTAGAAACGTTTCCGATGTTACTTTGAAGGGACTTTGTTACTTTGGTAAATTGCTTAAAAACTCAAAAGCCTTATGATCAAAGGGAATCGTCTCTTCTTCTTCCTGTTCTAAAACAACGCTATCCACATAAGCAGCTACAGTACTACGTACACTCATAACTTGCAAAAAATTACAATCTAACTCGATATTTATCTAACATTTCTTGTACGGTCATCAGGTCTCCTTCATCATTGTATAGATCATATATAAAAGTAATGCCTGCTTCATGCCATTTCTTAAAATAAAACGATTTTCCTCCGATTTTCAAATTTTTATTGTTCCATAAGATTTAGTTGTACCACCTGCGTGAAGCAGACAGTTGCTCGCTAACAAGCTCGCCCCATATATGAAGAATATCTAAATAAAAAGGAGGAAGTTGCTTCTTGCCAAAATCTAACAAAGCAATATCATAATTGCACATAAAAAGAATTTAACCACCAAATTTGTCTAAGACTGTAAAAGGAATAATTTTCCATGGTGCGCAGGACTCATCTAATAATCTCTTCACCCAACCTAACTTCAACGATTTTTCCAAGATGCTATAACCAATTAGATCTAGTCCTCCATACTTTTTTCCGCAAATAAGCGTGACTCGTTTTATTTTCGGCGACTTCGCGTTCCAGATAAAACTTAAAATAATGTCATCGACCATTTTACTAAAGCCAAGCGGAACTCGCAACGAGCTAGTTGGATAGACCAGCTTAGACAAGGCTAGGACTTTAACAATATTTATTTTACCAATCAAGGTCAAGTTTCTGCCTCTTCACATATTTAAAGAGGTTTCCAATTTTCCTAAGCGTTCAACAAAGTTAAAAGAATTGTTTGCGACCGGCGAGTACGAGAATGCGCATCCAAGGGCCATTACAGGATCATTTGGCCAATTTATATCTAGCGGGCAATCTCTTCTATTACGATCTCGGCCTAACCAGATCGCATCCGTTTTAGACACACTTCATGTCAAATGCTAAATTCCTAGACCTGAAACTTTCTTAAACTTTTCCAGCAACATGAAAAACCTCTCTCCAGACGCACTGTCTTGTAAGAACACTGTTAAATCGTCAGCGTAAGCCGTATATTTTATTTCGCGTTTTTCAATCTCGATGCCCTTGATTTCCGAGCTGTGGTCCAAAGAACAACCTAATAATTCTATTGCGACTCCGGACAAGGGACACCCCTGGCGGACGCCTCTATGCAATTGAAAAAAATCAGACACAATGCGTTATTTGTCACGCAACTAGAAATTTGACTATAAAAAACCGCGAACCATTGCAATATATCTGGTCCAAGATTTATTGCTTCTAAAGCTTTTCGTAGGAACGGCCACTCAATGCTATGAAAAGCTTTCTTAAAGGACAACTGAAGGCTAAAATCGACCAAATTTGAAGCAAAAGTAGAAACACTGAAAATAACTTTGCCGTAGCCTGTTTTATCCAACTCTTCTATTTTTCGAGAAAATTCGATGTTTAGCCGCCATCTTGGCTGAATGGAACGCGGCTCAGAAATGTCCAGCGGTCGTTTTTATGACGTCACGCATGGGGAAGGATTCTTGAAGGCCCGAAGGCGGGCCCGAAGGTTTTTGATTGAATTTGGAACGTAGACAGCCTTTTCTCAATGAAAATTACTTTTGATCAAAGTCCTTGCTGCGATCTCATTGAGAACATGTCTAGGTATATTTGTTTACCATATATCTGAGTACGTGGAGTGAAATTTTCACGAAAAAAAGCGACAGGAATGTGGTTGGTCAAGGTTCTCGTTGGGAAAACCCCACGGCTCATCGGTATTTCGACGCAAACCTACGATCGTGCAGCGTGTTCGGTTTTCAGGTAAAGTTTGTTGTGTTTTCAGCTACATGTCCTCTTCTCAGAAATTTGATTACTATTTCGGAACACATTTCTATGGTAGGAACGGAATTTTCTATTGAAATTATCAATGAAAAGTTTGGGACTCCGGGCAGACTATTTGCATCGTCGCGTTCATTTCACTTGGACCTAGTCCAAGTTTTGTCATCTAAAAACTATTCTCAATCATAAAAAAATAAATATAAAAAATGAAAGTTTCAAACTATTTGTAAAAACAACCACCTAGTCTTCCCGTAAAACTAGTCATACCATATTTGTAAAAATATTTCGTTGCTAGTAGTTTCACCCACCTTTAATCTAATTTGCGTTTTCTTGTTCACATCAGTCACCATGTTGTTCTGGTTTATGCACCATGTCCAATAATAATTTACAGCTAGTGTGGCATTGCTGAGATCCAGTTTTAATAGCATACTTACCAAGAATGTGTATGTCTATGTCATGCCAATTCTCAGCATGTGATAGTTGAAATAAAAATTATTTTAAAATAAATAGAGATAAACATTCTTGTGTCCCATAATGATGAAGTAGCTGTGTGATTTCAGAAATTATCCATATGCCTCCAACGGAAGACGGTTGAAGGGGTGCGAGATTTGGCCACCATCCCCCACCCTTTCCAGTGAAAACTACAGTGATTGTATCTGAAATAGAAGGCATCTGACTCCCCCTACTGCTCTTGAATTTCCAAGTTCCTTCCAAAAGGGGAGGTATGAATTTTTTGGAACCCTGAAATACATATTTTATCTTATAATTGCCTTTCAACTTTTCTTTTCCTGGGTTAATAAGATACCATTTTGGTACTATCAGGGAAGCCAGTGCATGCAAGCCTTGTGTCAATGGAAACAAGAATGGAAGTATTTAGATATGACTCCAAACACACACCCCTTGTATGGGATATAAAAGACATTTGACCCTCTCATCCCTCTGGAGTTTCGAAATCCCTTCTGTGTATTTTTTCTGGAATCACACATTCTGGACAGGTCTGGTGATATCTTGGTACAGACTGATACAATTGAAATTCAAAAACGAATTGACAAGTATCATGCAATGACTAAAAAGGGGATGTGAACAAGCATGTAGACCCTGTAGATATCTCATTGAGGCATAGAAAAGGCAGCACATTAAGCCTGTATAACTTGCGTTATCTATATATTAATACCGTAAGGAAAATCGTGTCGACACTCGCTCCGCTCAGCCCTGAAGCTGTGCCGCCAAAAGAAGTTCGCAAACCCGAAGGGAAGGTGGAAATCTGGACCATAGGCGTGTTTTTGTTGGAAAAGATTCACCTCGGGCTAAGTTCTAATTCAAGCGATTTCTTAAGCGAGGGACAAAGCCGCCATCGCCGCCATGTTGAATTCTCCCACAGAAACTAAAAAAAGAACTCGGTTCGCGCAGCCGAAAGCACCATTGACATTCAAACCTAAATGGTTCTCTTACAGATTACATACAGGAATGTGCAGGATAATTCTAACTTGAAAGATTTGAGCTGAGAAAAAATTTCATTCAAGTTTCAACAAACGTACACACTACATTGCTTCCCTCGGAGCACGCGCTAAGTCATGCTAAGTCGAAATGACACATTTACAAAACAGTCCGCTGAAAGTCATGAATAATATTCTCTCCTATAAGTATAAATCCTGACGGCTCTATCGCAAAACGAAGGACACAATCCCGAAGAGAAGGAGGAAATCCCTCCAGTGGGCATGTTTTTGATGGAAAAGATTCACTTTGGGCTTAGTTCTAATTCAATCTATTTTTTAAGCGAGCGATAAAGCCGAAAAAATATATATAATATAAACTAAAAAAACTTATTAGTCCTTAGTCTTAGACCATTTTTACTTGACCTGTTTCTTCTCTCCCCTCCCTGAGATATGATAAACATACAAACAATTCCGAAGTCAAATTGCGCTTTCGATTTTCACGGGTTCTTTGACCGATTTGAGAGACGGACACACGCGTGATTTTGTCGCACCAATCAGGGAGTCCAGTGCAAAAAAGTCCTTTTGGGCTCACTTCATTTACTTCGGCATGGTGGGACGGGGTACTCATGCTGATCGGAGGTTATTAGTAATGTAAATCCAGCAGTTTATGGAAGGGGGAAATCATGAACCCCTCCCCGCATCCATATGGCCATTGTGATTTTTTTCCGTTTTTTTTTTAACAGAGAACACTTTAAGTAAAATAAACTTCCCCCTTACACTCCGTGAATTTTTCACGGGCATCAGCTAGTAAGTACAAAAAGTAGAATGCACAAGTCGAAGCCCAAGTCTCTGACAGATAATTGCCAGGGCATTCCTCATCCCTGGCCTAAATTTTATTATGGAAACTGATTTTCTTAGACAACAACAACAACAACAACAACAGATTTTTTCATTGTCTTTTAACTGAGTTACTAGAGTTGTATTGCAATCACCTCACCCCTACTTTGTGATCACAATACATGGCATTTATCATGGCTGCTGATGATGTATGGAATGAGACATAGTGACAAAACAAATTTAAGAGGTGATATAATTTGGTGCTGATAAAGAGTCCAAGATGGCATTGACATATGGTGATCTGTCAAACAGGTAAGGGGGGAGATGGTTTTGTAATAGGGTTGGCGAACTAGACACACTTCATGTCAAATGCTAAAACAGCCAGAAAAATGTTCAGTTTCCAATGGCAAGTAAACTCTCTAAACCAATAAAACATAGCTGTATTGACCTTGGATGCATACAAGCATATATATGCTGTTCATATGCAGTACTGTGTTTATAATATTAAAGGATGCAGTATTTTAAAGGGCAGAAGGACATTTCGAGAATACTCAAATGAAGGGCATTTACATTAATGTACAAGGCCCAAGGTTGCAGTTGTATTGGCCAGACAGCACAATACTTGAGCTGCAACCAAAAATTAATGCAGTATCCACTAGTTGTTTACATTAAAGCACCATTTTTATTCAAGCATTTTTGTTTTTGCTAAATGGAATGCCTAGAAATTGGTTGATAAGTTTGGATGTTCGGTTTGGATAGTAGCATGTTGTCAAGGCTGGTTCATAATGTTCCTGTTAATTAGGGAAATTCAACTGTTTGTACTGTTAGTACAAACATCTGATAATAACCAGGCAAACTGGATATAATGGAATCAGAGATTAACAGGTAAAGTTATCATCATACATGGCATTTTAATTTTGCCTTATCAGAAAAGCTTTCTGGCAATTTTAATTATAGTTACCCAAGGTTCAATCAGCAGGCAATAATTCGATTTTGCTTGGCAGAACCTATCCATGAAAGTACAGAAGAGAAAACATTACAGTTCAGAGGATCCAATAGCCCTCAATTTGTTTAATTTGTAACAAGCAATCTGGTTATTATGCAAGCCGAACCAATAATCAAGCATTCTTAAGTTTCCTGTGATGTCACTTGGTCAATGGCCATGTAAACATCAACAGTATATATATGTCTCAATGCGAAATTTACCTTTATTCTATTTGCAGAGCAACTATTTCGCAGTTATGTTACTTGACTTTTTGCGAAATTCGACCTCTGCTTATAGTGTCAATTCATTTTATGTTTTTCCACTGAGACGAAATTGCGAAATCTGTTTCTTCTCTATAGAAGAAGTCAACTGCGAAATTTGCAAATGTGTCTTCCCCAAACGTGGTGTATACGGGCCATGCTCTGCATATATTTTATGTGGCGTTGTTTTCTGTAACTGGGACATTGTAACTGCCAATCGATAGTTATTATAACTGGTGTTGTAGTTCCGCAAAACCCGACGCGCTTGAGATGAGAAAACCAAAATTCCCCACCCCCCTCCCCCGGGAAAAAACAATTCCCGACCCCGGGGCCAACATTTTCAAAATTCCCCACCCCAGGGAAGGCAGTGGTGTGCAAATGTCCCACGGTGTCCCGGGGGGGGGGGGGGGGGGGGATGGTCACCGCTGGAATTGACTGATACATAAATTTTGTTGGTCATAATAAATATTCTACAGTTCCGTCCATTCTCGGCAGGTGTAAAGTACAGGTCACAGGTCACAGGTCACAGGTCGCAGGTCACAGGTCGCAGGTCACAGGTCGCAGGTCACAGGTCGCAGGTCACAGGTCGCAGGTCACAGGTATTTTTAAGAAGGTAGATTGACTTTTATAAAAAATAACACCCCTCTCTACATCCTGTTCTCTTTCAAATGCGATGTTTATTACAATAATGCGCATTATTGATTGTGGGCGACTGCGAGAGCCCACGAGACTTATCTCGACAGGGCTTCGGATCACAGGTCATATTTTTAGTACTCATATAAAAATACAAATGAACTTCTCTTTGTACTTTTGCTCGAAGATCGTTTTGCTAATTACCCATAAAATTCGCAATGCTGTATCGCCACGTACTTTTGGCAATTGGTTGTCATTCATTTTTACGTACTAATATCTACAAATATCTACATGATGTCAGCCTAGCAACATGCCGAGACAGAAAGCATCCATTTCCATCGCATCAGCTGATTTAGGGAATGTATTGCAATATTCAGATTGAATTCGGTAAAAGAGTAATAAAACTTTGTTTAAAGAAGACTATTTCAAGATGTCTACACGTAATTCATGTTCTGGTATCGACTGAAAACAACAACAAAAGAGTGGCTCACTAGGACTGCACTTAAAAGTGCAGGATAATTAGACACACGGTGCATTTAATGAGGATTGTAATTATAATAAGACTACATCAATAAAGGGAAGAACTATGTTTATTCCAGATAAACATGGATACACAAATATCAAGGACTTCAAAATTTCTGCTGTCGTCGCAACGTCCATCGAATGTAAATGTACAACTAACTCAGTTCTGTACAAACGAATACAGTAAAAACCGGCATATAAGAACCTGAATTTGAAGAACCTGTAAGGCTAGAATTATCCATGTGTAAAAACCCATGTTTCCTAATTTATTTTAGGCTAAAATTCTAGGTTCTTATACGCGGGTTTTTACAGTACCAGTTCACTTACCAAAATATAGCATGTTTTTCTTCAACAACGCACTCAGTTCAGTATATTTACAAACGAATACGAAATTGACTTACCAAATGAAGTCAAGATGGCATTGTCTTTTAGTATAATCTGTAATGTTAACAACATAACATGTTGTTCTTCAACGCACTCAGTTCAATGTTCAATGTTTCAAAAAATCTTACAAATGATTTTTTATCAAAGTCATACCTTCTTAGAATACCTGCGACCTGCGACCTGTGACCTGTGACCTGCGACCTGTGACCTGTGGCCTGCGGCCTGTGACCTGTGACCTGTACTTTACACCTGCCGGTCCATTCTTGGGTTTCATGAATTGAACAGAAATACTTGCTTGAAGTTTACTGTTTCCCCGAAACAAACACGAGCTCTCAGAACAATATATCGCTTCTCTGTGGTGGCGTAAATCTCGAAAGGCGGACAGCTGCTCGACAAAGACGTGATGTAGGATGTGCATGTGTCGGTCGCCTTTCGAAGCCGATCGAGCTGTAATCGTTGGGTTCGTCGTCAATGAAGAAAATTAACCATCCAACACGTTCTTGATGATTCAAATGCATTTAATGTTCCATAATGCATGCACAGGAGGGCAGACTAAGGGATAATTCTGCCAACCAAAGAACGAATCATTTCGAATCGAACCCGTGGCGACCATTTTGTTTTCTTCCCCATGCGTGACGTCATCGAAAAGCCTAATGGGTAAGACCGCTTTCGAAATTGAGCCGCGTTCCATTCAGCCAAGATGGCGGCTAAACATCGAATTTTCTCGAAAAATAGAAAAGAGTTGGATAAAACAGGCTACGGCAAAGTTATTTTCAGAGTTTCTACTTTTGCTTCAAATTTGGTCGATTTTAGCCTTCAGTTGTCCTTTAAAGTCGGCAAAAATTGCTAGACCAGGAAGGCTTTCCTGCTTAGTAAAATGAAAAATATCATTAATTAAACGGACATTTTCCCCGATGTACCTTCCTTTGATATACCCTGTCTGATTAGAATTAATAATCTCTGGTAAAACCTCCTTTTATCCTCTGCGCAATAGCCGCGGTTGCAATCTTATAATCTGTATTCAGCAGGGTAACAGGGCGCCAATTTTCCAATTTTCTTAGGTTCTTGTTTCTTTTAGGAATAAGAGAGATTATTCCTCTTCGCTGCTCGATGGACATGGTGCCTGTTTGAAATGTATAATTAAAACTCTCTACGAAACAAGGCCCAATGAGATCCCAAAAATATTGATAGAATTCATACGAGATCCCGTCGCTACCCGGCGATTTATTGCCTTTTGTTTTTTTAAGGGTCGCAAGACACTCTTCTGTAGTAAGTAATCCTTCACAACTTTCAGATTGGCTCGTGTTTAATTTTCGCAGCATCTTATTTTTACAAAAGAAATCCGCTTCATCGGAGTCGTCTTCAGCTCCCAGAATCTCTCTATCGGTTGTAATTGTTTCTCCATTCTCCAAATTCAACAATTTTATACATTTCATGTTATAATTTCGTCGTTCTAAATTATAAAAATATCTCGAGCTCCTCTCGCCGTGTTCGTAAAAACGAGTCTTACTGCGAATCATGCAACCTTTTGTTTTACGGTCCTGGATAATTTCGAGCTTTTGCTTCGCTATACGATATCGTTCTACATTCTCCTTTAGAGGGTGATAGCTCTGCTGCTCTCTGTAAATTATTCACTTGAATAATAAGTTCTTTTTCTTCGTTTTTTGCCTTTTTACTTTTTTTCCTTCCGTATGCACAACAGAACGACCTTATTTCCATTTTGATAATTTCCCACTTCAGTCCCTTATCGGCCAGATAATCATATTTCTTTAAAATCATCGGGATTTCTTTTTGTAAATTAACAACAAAAACTTCATTACTTAGAAAGGAATTATTTAACTTCCAAAAACCTGGTCCTCGTTTATTTTGCTCTTTTCCCAAATGTAAACAAACGGCGGAGTGATCGGGGGTCGGCGAATCAATTACAAAACACTCGGACACGCTGCTCAAAAGATGTCCTGAAATTTGCCAATAATCAATTCTACTCTGCTGCTTAAAGGTCTTATTTCGCCAGGTATACGTAACTTTATTTGGGTGCAAGAAACGAAAAGGGTCATTCGAGACCATGCGAAGTTTGAATCAACTTAATGGCCTTAAGAGGGGTTTCCTGAGAAAGTGTTCCAGAACTCAAAAACTGGGGTTGTCAGATTTAGATAAAAATTTGCACACAAGTTTGTCTTAGGGAGCAACTAAGAATGCCACTTTGGTTTGGATCTTGCCACTTTCCTTTGCGAGTTACAAGGGGGGATTCAATTTTGGCCCTGAGACCTTCAAAATTGAAGGTCTTTAGAGGCACCCTAAGGTACCTGCTTTCTAGAAACATTCCAAAGTCATGGAGATAAAACTTGTATGATGTGAATCTACTATCAACACTCTTTCACAGGATATGTGTGGTTTGCCACTGAAGCTATCTGGCAGGGAGGGGCATGGCACTAGTTTCATTCAATTTTTGAGGGATAAAATTTGTGTCAAATTTGCCACATTTAAAAAAAATATTATTTTTACCTGCCATAATGATAGCAAATGAAACCCATGCAGCCTGTTAATATAGTCTAAGCACTTTCAAAATCAGGTGAGAAAAAATTGGCTCATTAAAAATTCTTAGAAATTTTAGACCTTTTCTGTACCCATGTGAGCAATATATGAAACATGAGAAATTCATGTATTTATCCAATTTTATCAATCTGAACCCCTCAAACCTCTTTTATTTTTCATATATACAGTTCCTCTGAGATGGAAACATCTTTTCCAATAATAATAATCAGATGATTTTTTTAAAAAAATGGGGCTCAAGTGGATTGCAGAGTTAGCCACACTAACAGTTTTCTGTTTCAGCTCAGTAAAACGGCAAAAAACTACTCAAGCACAGAATGATGGATAATTACAATCTATTGAACGGCTGAATGCTCGTTATCGTGCCAAAGGGTGGATGAATGATATCCACCACAAAATAAAACAGCATTATTTCCTGCATACTCGCATCATGAAGCTAGTGACTATTTAAACTCATTTTACACCTCAGATAAATAACAAGCATTACGGTAGTACAGGAAAGGAATGTGTACTGATATTCGCGCACAACAGTGAGCGTGTTCACTTATTTTGGAGCTATTGTATCACTACGCCAATCTTTAGTACATACCTATAGGACAACTGCAACTATCCGCCACGAACGGCAACCACTTCCGGCTTCCTGCTAAGCACGTTCGTCCAAACAAACAAATCGAGGATATTCCTGTTTACCGCAGTTATTCACATATCAAAGGCTTCGATTTAGCTCCGTTCTAGCCGCGAAACATGAGGGATGTAAGCGCAATAACAATTCCGCCATCTCGTTTAACACTGCCGCGAGAGGAACTGGGCAATTTTACCCGTTTAGTCGGTTACCCTGTGTGGTTTACAGGTGCATTCCTAGGTCCGGAAAAACATGTCATCGTTTTAGTGCAATTTTTGTCAGGAATTGAAACATGGAACTTTGTTCTTTTGGAAAAGACCTCGACCATTGCGGTTCTGTGGACTGGGCGAAAGAAGACTGCAGGACCATTCCTTTGTTAAGTTGTAAACGAGATCTGACTGCTTGGTTGCAACAAAAGTATAAAGGCTCAGGAGCTTCCGGGGCGCGAGGCAGACCAACGATTGGTCTTGACAAGAAGCAAGATGGTAAGTACGGGTTGATCTCTCTACTATGTTTGAGATTTTTGTTTTAATTTAGTTCCATGACTTGGGTAAAGAGGAAAATATTAGTCATTACTACAACGTCTGGCATGCGATTACACCTGTAATTATTTGTCATTTTGGGGCTAATAAGTGAAGGTTGCAGGACGAGTCAAATTCTGGAGCTACGTGGAAGTTTCTAATTCAATTACATCTTAACGAAACAAGCATAGAATTATATTATTTATTAATTAAATAATTATCATCCAAGATAGAAACTGAAACTCTCAAATTTGAGCGCGCAGGATCCATGTTGCCGAAATTGAACAGTTGACAATAAAAAATGCGCGCTGAAAGTAGTTGGAGTTTAGGTGGCTATAATTAAATAATGTAACCGCAGAGTTGTAGTCTAAGAGCTAAGAAAATATGGGCTGCTCAGTTTTGCCTCTGCTGAGTCCGTCCGGGCTTCCAGTTGAAACATTGATGTGACGTCAGAGGAAAGTTCGAGATCTCCCCGAGGGTGGGGTACTCCCTTATATTAGGTATACGAGTATGTGCCGCCCGATAGGGTATGGGATAGGGTGCCATTTTTATGACAAAAAGGTCTGTGGTAGGGTACTTATTCCGTCTTGGGTAGGGTTTCTAACTGGGTCTGAGGTAGGGTATCAAATTTAAGACAAAAAAAAACGTGACTATATGCTTTATACGGAGTACTGCACAAATTAGTCGATGAAATTGTGCGTGTAGTTCTAGCGCAAGTTCGCCTGACTATGTCGGCTGTGTAGGGTGTTCCCCTGAAAGATTTGGGGTAGGGTGTCGTATTTTGCAAATTTAGGTCTGGGATAGGATCAGGGTTTTGAGGTCGAGGCCGATAATGTAGATTTCGCGAGGCAGACTCTCAGATTCTCTGTATGCGCTAATGGTCACACTTTATCTGACGCCTTTCTTTTGGTGTTGACAGAATGCTATGCTGTAAGTGAATGGGAACTTATCATGAATCGCGCAGGGCTACCATGTAGTATCGAAGAAGCAGAAGGTCTAACCGTGTGTCCAAAACATCGCTTCAAATTGACCACCATGTACAAAGTCAAGGTATCCAAAACCACCGGAACTGCCAGGGCTTATTGGTGCCCTACCATATGACATGCACTCCAGCATGACGTCATTTCCTAGCAATGCACGCGCATTATGTCATTTGGTTCGGCGCATGAAAAGCGATTTTCGTGAATAGTCCTCGTGACCGGCATTATTTTACATATTATTATATAGACACGAGTGTTTTACTGGGAAATACGCCACTCGTAGATCTCATACGAAGCTACATCCGGGTCCTCAGTGACATATTTTCCATATCCTCACTAGTGAGGATATCGATCAAAACAAAAGTGCTTGGAAATCAATTTGAAATATTTTTTTTCTAGTCTGTCTATATAATAAAAAGAAAATTACACGCTGGCTTGAAGATATGAGTTTTATTTTCTCGTGTCAAAAACAATATTTTACTCATTCGCTGCGCTCATTCGTAAAATATTGTTCTTGCCACTCGAAAATAAAACTCATATCTTCGCACCACCGTGTAATATCCTCTATATACGTATTGCATATTTCGCTCTGCGGGAATCAGCATTGCTACAAAGCACAGGGGATCGCGGGTTGGTTGGTAGAAGATGAAATTAGAAGTAACTGAACTCGAAGGTATAAAGGAATCGTCTAATTGCGCGCGCCAAGAAATTGAGTCCACTAAGTCCTTACCAGCTGAATTACATGTGATAAGATAACTCCAATCCAAAACAATTTAAATTTCATATTACCGAGGACGCTTTGTAGAGGTTTTAAAAAACACATTTTGATATTACATCATATTTATTGATTCTCACTACTCACGTTTGTCCAGGATAGCTGCTGTTATCCCGATCATAATGAGGGAAGAGGGTCAACGTTCCGCAAGCGCGTGACAAGGCTTGTAAGCAATCCCCGACGTGTGAACAAAGCGATGGCCGAACTGATATTTGATCGGGTCGGGGTTGTAGTCCCTATAGGTTCTGGTAAGTATTACAGAAAAGATTACTACTCGATAATAACCTTAATAGAGGTATATACTAAACAATTAATATACACGTTGTAGAACGCACACTGGATATCACAATACCTAAAGTAAGCTTTCGGAGGCAACTGCCTCCCTGTTCACACAGCCTGAGACAGGCCTTGTTACATGGCGTGAATAAACTATGTTTCCTCTGGCACTCGTTCTCCAAGGGATTATGTTTACGCCCCTGGTAGATGAATTTGTTTATTCAGCTAATCAATTTGTCTTTTTCGTTCAGGTATTTGTAGCAAATGTCGCCAAACCTTGTTGGAATACTCTCCTGCCACCCCGCCAGTACCCCAGTCAAGTGAACGGAAAGCTCAACTAGTTGCCACGCCTTCACTTATGATGTCAATCCCTAGAAGATTACGCCCAGCTTCCCAGAAGCCGTATCGTCTTTCGATTGGTTCCGCTCTTTCTGTCCTTAGCAGTTCGTCCCAAGAAGAACAGGGTAGCATATTTTTACCAGAGGGAGAAAAAGAAGTGAAAAACTTGCAGATCCTCAACAATGCCCTTGCACTCATATCTGATGGAGACTTTGAACCCCTGCCACGATATGTTGACAGTCAGTTCGAGGAGTTGTCCGAACCGAGGAAAAAATTCTACACTTCTAAAGCAGAAGAAGTGGTCATGCTGGCACTGTCTGTGATAGCACCAGGACAATCGGAGCAGCTCTGGGAGGCCATCAGTTCTAAGTCATCCAACTGCCGAGAAGTAGACGTAGCACTAGAAGCAATACTACTAGCGTACGAAGAATGCGAGAACAAGGCAACTAAAACGCAAATCCTCTCCCTGATCAGTGACAAGTACAGCCAGTCAGAGTTGCAACAGCTTCTTCCCGGAGTTTCATTGAGGCAGATCAAGAATGCTAGAAAGCACACATCGGAGCACGGTCGAGGAGAGGTCCCAACAAGGGACAAGATATTTCGGTGTAGGCTAGATATGACAAAAGTGAAGGATTTCATAGATTTTATTTCCCGATCGACTTTCCTTCAAGACGTCGCGTTTGGTACTAAAACTCTGAAACTTACATCAGGAACCACCATTCCCATTCCAGGAGTAATTCGAACCATGACGTCATCTAAGATAGTGTATTTGTATCGGGAGGAATGCAAAACAGTTGGCGTAGAGCCGCTAAAGGAACACACCTGTCGACGTATACTTGATGTGTGCAGCGCGTCCAAGCAGAAGTCGTTACAGGGTCTGGATAACACGTCGACAGCAGGGTCCGAGGCATTTGAGACACTGAAAGATGCTGTGGAAAACTTAGCTAACAACGGAGCTGGATTTTCCTGGGCTCGTAAGACGGTGCAAGCGCTTAACGCTGGAAAGCAATACTTGAAAGCAGAGTACAAGACACATTTAGGCAAAGATGAAAGCTGCGCAGATCATTGCACAGTATACGCCCTCTCCGACCCAGTCACAGCAGAGTTCGCAAGTACATGTGATCATGAGCACAACTCGTCATGTCCAAACTGCCAGGCTCTTCGAACCACCCTTGCCGTCATCAAGGAGAAGATTGAAGATAAAAGTGTACAGCTTACCGAGAAACAACGGGACATGGCAAGATGGGATTTCGATCATGCTGCATCAGAGATCAACTCATGGAAGGCGCACCTTCTTAGGACATATCAGCAAGATCTGGCTCGGCAAGATGCGCTTGCTTCCCTTGATAATGGAACCGTTCTCATCATTAATGACTGGGCAATGAAAATTGTCCCAATGCGATATCGGGAGACGCAATCGCAATGGTTCGGTAAGCGCGGACTGAGCTGGCATTTTTCCGCCGTAATTCACAAGGCAAACCACCCGGACTGTACAGTGATTGCTGATGAGTACCAAGTCCACACGTACGTTGCTGTAGTGGATAACTGCAAACAGGATTGGCACGCTACATTGTCTATAATTGAAGAGGTACTGGTTAACGTCAAAGACACGCATCAGGCAGTGACGAAAGCCATACTTCGTAGTGATAATGCCGGGTGCTACCACAACGGCCCCCTTCTGTCCTCTATCCACTCGACTAGCAAGCGCACTGGCGTAGAAGTTGTGAGATATGATTTTTCGGATCCGCAAGCGGGAAAGGACCTGTGTGACCGCAAAATTGCTCCATGCAAACAGCGCCTTAGGAACTACGTCGATGAAAACCACAACATTGAAACAGCGAGGGGCATCAAGGAAGGTCTTGAGTCACCCCCAGGAATCGCGGGCACAAGAGTTGCAGTTTGTAACATTGACAGCTCAATGATATCATCAGACGTGCAAAATAATAAAATTCCAGGGATCAGCAAGTTGAACAATTTTTCATTCAATAAGGACGGTACTATTACAGCTTGGCAGGCCTACAATGTTGGCGAGGGGATTACGCTGCCTGCATTTCAAACCAATGAAAATCGATCCGGGTTGTCAGTGGAAGGGGAGTGGTCGAAAGAACCCCAACGCCGTACATCGACCAAGAAAGTGAAAGGCAAGGCGTCCATAGAACAGGCCTATACTTTCGCGTGCATGGAACCAGCCTGCATCGCCACTTTTAGTACACTAGAGGAAGTAGATAAACATATGGATTGTGGTATTCATGTAATGAAACCTGAACGGGAGGTTGTGTACGATACAATCAAAAGGCAATGGGCAGCAGCAGTCACAAACGTCAAAGGAAAAACACAGAAGGTCGGCGAATGTGACTACCAGCAGGGTGATGAGGAACAGTCGGCGCAGGGTTGGGCTCTAAAGAAACCAAAAAGTGCTGTGCGAATAGCTCCAGATGTCAAGGATTATTTGATGGAGGTATTCAATGATGGAACCAAAGACGGATACCACAAAGCTAACCCTAAAGATGTCGCTGAAGATATAAAACAGAAATTCCCTAGGACCCACTGGCTTGAGAGTCAGACAATTAAGAGCTTCTTTTCTCGTATGGCCGCTGCGCAGAGGAATCAGCCGGTTCGGGAAAATGATGACGACACTGACGACGGTGCGCTAGACAGGGAACAGCTGCTACGAGAACTAGCGGAAACTGCCCAAGCGGAAGTCAACTTACAGCACCCTATAATGTACAAGGAAATCAATCTATGTGAGCTCTATCAACAAGAAAAACTTGAGAAGCGTCTCAAGAGACTAAAGTTGTCGGATTTGAGCGATATTTGCAGCTATTTCATTGTAGACATTACAGGAAGTGAAACACGCAAAGACTCATATGTCGGCCCTCTACTGAACATTGTAGAGTCCTGCATTTGTCAAAAGCAGTGAGAAGCTATCCAGGAGAAAGAGCACAAAGACGCATAATGGATTCTTCTCGTCGTCATCTCCTCTTGACGTTCGGAAGCTACGTTGAACACCCATCAATTCTTCAGTCATCTCGTTCGTTTCTTCGATCGTTTTTGTTGCTTAGGCCGTACACACTACTTGGACATTATTTGTGTACTGCTGGTACTGCTCCACTGGCGGATTTGGTGGGGAGGGGAGGGGGACATTGGGTGCTTTGAGTTGATATTTTTCAGGAAATGTAACTATGCCATACGTTTTTGGCAACACACAAGGCAACACACCGAAGTAGCTTCTGCGGGGAACAAGAGTACCTCAAGTACAGATCAATCCACCACTTGCCGGTGAACTACATTTTCATTTCAAATTCATAGCTTTTGTGAAACTTTTCTTCCTTGTACCAAGTAGAATTATTAGTACTCAATCTACAAAAAAGAAAAAGAAAACAGAAACAAAATATTTAAAGTGAAAAATGAGGAGTTGGCAGGTGTAGGGTGACATTTTGAAATTTGACCCCAACAAAATACAAATAAAATATTTTATAGAGCTCGCTGAATTATATGAAATCCTAGAATTTGAGGTGGTTTTAAAAAATAACAGGCAAGCTCTTTTCAAATATGGTATTTTCATTTTATTGGGAACAAAATTGGAAATGTCACGCAAAACCTGCAAACTCCCCATTACGTAAGAATGCCGAACCCAGTCCCACTCACTTTGCGTTGTGGTAGCGCACATAGTAGAAAGAGATATGAATAATCGCGTGGTGTATAGCGAGAATATCCCCCTTTTTATGTTTGGACAAACGGTAGCAGGAAACCGAAAGTGCGGGCTGCTATTCGTGACGGCACGTCTATTGTAAAGTCCCATAGGATCTGGTATGTATGCACTCAGGTCTATAGATGATAGATGGACGATACAACTCGACTAGCATATGCCAGGCGCAATCTCGTTCCCAGAGGCTACTCCGCTGATGTTGTTTGTCGTAGGCTCTGGCAGCAGACAATCGTAGCCGATTCTGATTGGCCGATATTCCCGCCCGCCATTTTGAAATTCGCCTAACCGACAAAGACGGTCACCATATATGGAAAACCGTCTGCGTCCAGAGCCTCCGAGTCAGCATGACCGAGAGGCTCTGGGTACGAGATTGATGCCAGGCGTTCAGTTATGTGCGCGAATATCAGTAGAAACTTGTTACATGTACTACCATAAATACTTGTTATCTATTTGAGGTGTAAATCAGAGACAAAAGTTGAAATACATGTGACCCAGGCGAACGAAAGATAAATAGAACTGAATCAAACTTAAACAACAACAGAGGCACGAGTGTGTTTATTACAAATCATAATAAATCATGTTCAAACACTGTCTTTGTGGCTTTCCACAAGCCAGCCTTGCACACAGTACATTGCGTTGTGTTTATAGTAGTGCTTTCAAGGAAATGACTAAAGATAAAAGCGACAAATGATGCAGGGTTTCTACACATACCTGAAAGCCAGAACAACAGAAGCACGAGTGTTAAATCCCATGCTGCTGCTGTCCCACAAACCCCTGCGGCTACACGCCATGACGTACGCGCGTCACGTAATAAGAAGCGTGACAACCGGCTACATACACCATACCCTCATATGACACCGTTTTATTTAAGCAATAAAAGTACTTTCCGCGTGCTCTCTGGTTTCTTACAAACACGAGGGGGATGTTGGGAGAACTGATCAAAACTTGAAAGACACGAGCCGAAGGCGAGTGTCTTTCAAGTTTTATCAGTTCGACCAACATTCCCCGAGTGTTTGTAAGAAACCAGAGAGCACGCAGAAAGTATTTTTATTGCTTTTAGAAAATAACTGCACACGCGCGCCAGCGTTGCGTGACAATCGTGTTTCTCAGGTCTCTTACAAACACGCCTTTTAACCAATCAGAATGCGCACATTCACAATACAACATAGGTGTTATTTTCTAAAACATTATATAGAGCATTCAGCAGTTCAATAGATTGTAATTATGTGTACTTGGGTAGCTTTTTTACCGTTTTACTGAGCTGAAACAGAAAACTGTTAGTGTGGCTAACTCTGCAATCCACTTCTTGAGCCCCAATTGTTTTAAAAATCATCTGATTCTTATTGTAAAAGATGTTTCCATCTCAGAGGAACTGTATATATGAAAAATAAAGGAGTTTTGAGGGGTTCAGATTGATAAAATTGGATAAATACATGAATGTCTCATGTTTCATATATTGGCTCACATGGGTACAGAAAAGGTCTAAAATTTCTAAGAATTTTTAATGAGCCAATTTTTTCTCACCTGATTTTGAAAGTGCTTAGACTATATTAACAGGCTGCATGGGTTTCATTTGCTATCATTATGGCAGGTAAAATAATATTTTTTTTAAATATGGCAAATTTGACACAAATTTTATACCTCAAAAATTGAATGAAACTAGTGCCATGCCCCTCCCTGCCAGATAGCTTCAGTGGCAAACCACACATATCCTGTGAAAGAGTGTTGATAGTAGATTCACATCATACAAGTTTTATCTCCATGACTTTGGAATGTTTCTAGAAAGCAGGTACCTTAGGGTGCCTCTAAAGACCTTCAATTTTGAAGGTCTCAGAGCCAAAATTGAATCCCCCCCTGTAACTCGCAAAGGAAAGTGGCAAGATCCAAACCAAAGTGGCATTCTTAGTTGCTCCCTAAGACAAACTTGTGTGCAAATTTTTATCGAAATCTGACAACCCCAGTTTTTGAGTTCTGGAACACTTTCTCTGGAAACCCCTCTTAATGACAGTTTTTTTTATTAGTTTGATACTTTTTCCAGTCTGGACCAAACTTGTCAATCTCGGCGAGCGCGCAGTTAGTATCTCCTCCTATAATTACATTTTCTTATCGACTTCTCCTATCATCTCGTTTAATTTTCCGTAGAAAGTGCATTGTTGAGAGTTATCATTTGGCGAATAGATGTTAAATAAAGCAAAATCACTCCCTTCTATACAGATCTCTTATAATATAAGTCGACCATTTGGGTCAATCTTAAAAGATTTAACAACAAAGTCTAACTTTGGATTAAATAAAATCATAACGCCTTTAGAATTTGAAGAACCTCGACTAAAGAAGCACTTGCTGCCCATTCCGCATTCCAAACACTCTCGCATGTTTTTGTTGAAAAGGTTTCCTGCAAAAAATAAATATCCTTTCTTTGCATATGTAACCACCGGAAAATTCTTCGTCTTTTTCGAGCCATATTCAACCCTCTCACATTGAGTGAAAGTAAATCAACCTTCATATTCGATCAGTGAATTTTTTTTATCAACGTACAGCACTGTGACTCTTTAGTAGATCAAAACGCAAATAATCCAAAAGTGGTAATTGATTAACGCGTATTATTATTACGGTAACAGGCATATAACAAACAACATATAAGACACAAAACAGGAACGCAATTTTCAGCACTAAAATTAGGTCGGGCGAAATTTAACTCTGAAATTTGCCGTTGACCTTGTTCAGCATGGCTTCTCCAGCATAAAAGAAATCATTTGTGTGTTGTTTTCACTTGAATTGCAAATCTAAAAGCGGCAAAATACAAAGTTAATGAGTTCAGATAACGAAAAGAATTGGTACCTCTTTTATCCATTAAACTACTTCAGAAACTTCCAAGCTTTGTCCGTATCCTGATATTTTAAGATGGCTGGCACTTTCCACATTGTGTAACCTTTCATATAGGCCTTTTGCATGGAACGGTCACGTGACTGTTTGGTGCCTAGCGACGCCATGTTGGATAGCGGGAAGGCAAGGTAAAAGTCATCTTTTGTTTTTCATTGTTTTGGTCCCTTTTGATCATCAAATGCAACAAAAAAACACCCGTAGATTATTAGCAAGAGACTTTTCTTGGCATTTTGTGTAGTTTTGGCATTTTAAAAACGCGAAAACTCGAGGCAGTGACATCGTGAAAATGTTTCTTGTTTACATTTTTGTTAACACATTCCGCAGCTGCTGGCACTAAAATAGTGTTTGTTTAGACTTTTTTCAGGGTTTCTCCCCTTTTTGACACCCAGTGACCGACCCAAGTTATTTTCCTTGACATTTGTTTGCTAGTTGAAGAGATTTTATAGCGAATTTATTCCGTTTTTGTGCGAAAAAGACTGCTTCAACACCGATACGAAGTACTTTAGTTGATGGATTACTCGAGCAACAAATGGCGCCCGATATCAAAATACTCTCTCTTTGCTAGGCAATTGACTGATTTGAATGTTTAAAGGAAGTAATTTTGCATTGTTGGAGTTTGTTTTTAGTACTCGAAAGATGTCAAGATATAATGTGTTGTTGATTTATCTCCAGGGTATAATTATCTGTCAACACTAAATGAGAAAAACATTCTCATTTCTATTTTGTTTCTTATTATATAAGGATACTCTATGCAAAGAATCAAGCCTGGTATCTGACTTTACCTGACCTTAGGGTAGAAATCTTGCCATTTTTGGGTTCTGTCATCATTACCTATGCCCGTACTGCTAAGCAAGGACAAGTAAACCTCTTCCTCTCTGGCTTGATCATCAACCCAAAGTCCCCCTGGCTTGCATTGCTCCCCCGACCGAAAAGTCTTTGACCCTTCAACTATGGTGCCAGTACACTTTCCTGTTGTAATACTGGAAATCATAGGTTCCAACGGGCACTTCTATCTGACGATTTGACTACTTGTCCAAAGATCCTACCTTTAACAGTTTTTCAGTGAAGAAAAATCACATCTTTTACAGGTACAATGTCAACTAGCTTTAACTGGACCAAAGAAAAAATACAGTCTAAAAGGTTGGGGAAGCCATGATTCAGCACCAAGACCTTGTTTACTTTTCAAGTTATGTGCATAATTCAATTTATGTGGTTAATTTTGTTCATTTGATTAACACCCACATCCAGTAAGGATATTGTGAATAACAGTGGAAAACCACAATATTGTTATGGTCTGCACATCTCTTTATTTGAGAAATTTTCTGAATGATAGTTAATTGTGAATTGTTTTCATTATGTACATGATACAAAATTTTGTAAAAAAATTGCTATCTAATATAATTATTGTAAATATTTTATAAGTTGTATTAAAAAAAAAACTAATGACCTATTCCCCAAAAAATCCATACCCCTCACCCCCAGCATTATTTTTCACAGACATAGACATAGACATCTATTCAGGACTACCCGGTTACATGAGGGTCACAGGGTGCAAAAGAGGGGGGGGGTATGTATATCTTTCAAGAAATATTAAATTGCATTGCTGTACATAGAAATATTAAGAATAAATAAAATATAAACATTTTTGAGTATTTTACTTATTTGGGAGATACGCGTGCTGTTAGCCTACCCTCGAGGTCAAAATCTCTAAAAGAGCTCAAGTGGCTAACGTCTTTTACCCGTGATATTTTGCATCAAAAACACACCGAAAACATGGTGAATCGTAGTTAGTTTTCTTAAAAGGGCAAATCTACGCTAAAATAGCGCTAAAAGTATCAAACCGGTTTCTTTCTATGGAAGTTCATGAAATTTACGTGTATGATCGGAGACGAAAATAATATCCCCTTGAGATGTAAAAGATTAAACAACCGCCTACATCGTAACGGCATCCTGACAGTTCCAAATTCTTGAACTGCATATTTCTGCCTTTTGCCACAGTTTCTCGATGTTGTAATATAATTTATGTGCAAACCATACCGTCATAAGATGAAATAAAGCTGTTCTTTTGAGTTTTCAGGGCAAAAAAGGGAAAATTACGGCAGTTATTGCGGCGGGATACTAATAAACACACACTTGACCTACAAGTCACGTTATCTATAGTTCCTAGACTCCCGGGATTCTGGTCGAGCGGTTGAAATGAGCAGCGAAAGCTTGATATGATGGCCGCCGTTTTATATAGAAAAAGCATAATTTGGGAATTAATGAGCACATCAACACGTTATAAAGTGTGAAAGTTTATAGTTTTAATATTTCAATTCGTTTGATGCTACTTTCGAGGTCAGCCAAGGACAGGGTCAACAGTTAAGGCCAAGGTTAAAATTAAAAAATAATATGCAAAAAAGGCTAAAGTTTGTGAAAATTATGTTTTTCGTTCTTTGGTCTAAAACTCAGTGTCTACAGTTATGAAACAAAATCATGAATATATCGGATTAACTAATCAACAGGGGCGGGATCCAGGAGTTTTAGAAAGGGGGTTGGGGGGGGGGGGCGGATTGTGAAAACTTGGGACGAAAATTTGCACATTTCCTTTATCAAATACAGTAAATGTATGGTAAAATCTCCCTAGAAAAGGGGGGGGAGTTTCCCCCCTAAATCCGTCCCTGATAAACGATTATATCGGGGAGGGGTAGCTGGGAATTATTGACAATTTCTGGTAAGTGGTTTGGGAAGCATGTCGCAAACTGTCGAGTTGTTCAGGTAAGTGATAGCCGCATAGTAAATGACGCTATAACAATATAATGTGTTTTCCACTTTTTGTTCTAAAGATTGGTTTGAAGTTATCTTCTTTGCTACACGGAAAAACATTTTATACGCGCCTGCTACGATATGACATACTGTTCCAAAGTTTGGGTCCGACCCTGGAGAGATCGACTTAAAATAGTTCCTTTCAGAATATTACCTTCAATATCACCCAGGCCGGACCAACACTCAGGGTCTTTTTTAAATAATTGAGGGGAAGGTGCTGCCTAATCTAATATCTGCAAATGGTTAGACCTTGCGCGTCTTCTTGGATAAGGTCGTTAAACCGTAGGTCCCGTCTCTCACATATACTACGGAAAGTTGCCATGTCGGAAGTTGCCCATCCTCAGTGCAGGTCTTACAACTTACTAACCCACCACACTGAACAGGGAAACTCGTAATTGGAGCCTCGATCGACTGTGAGGATTTCCCGGTCCTCGGGCAAAGCATAATAAATATCATGAAATACAGTAGTATGTAAATTGCTGTACAAAATAAGCGGGTGTGAAAATATACTTTTGCTGCGCGTTAAGACGACTGTGTTCTTGATGACCTGAGAGTGATAGGCGTCGCGAGTTCATACCGTCGCGCATTTGGCTTGACACGACAAAAAAGTGTTATAGCTAAGTCATAAGTCTCAACCACGTCGATTGGCGGCTAATAAAACAGTGAACAGAATGTGTATGATGCACAAGCAGTTAGGAATACCCCCTTTTTCTTGCGTCCATGGTCGGTAATTCTGTAGCAGAATACACATTTTCACAAAAGAATCAGATGAAGACGCTAGCCTGAGAGCTGCACTTGTGGAACGGAAATCAGTGAAATCCCTCTTTCCATTCTCCTCTAATACGAGTTTTGCTGTTGACGTGCATCCGGACACAAACAGATTAACTAAACCATAATTATCTCCTAAAGCGTTACCTATGTGTTGTTCTAACCCTTACCATCACACGTGTTCAGTTTGCTATTGATGAAGGACGACTGCTCCAGAAGTCAATTGTGTGTTCGTAACGTGAAAACCATCTATGGATTAGAGTTGGTTGTCTTCGACGGGTTTGAAGGCAAGCACTAAGTGTGAAGTACTTCGTCGCAGGACCAGTAATCTGTAGGTGCGCGTGTCTCGGAATCTGGAGGAATGCGTCTCCATTGTCTTAATTGACAATGGAGCTAACAAGCAGGCCCACTAACCTACTCGGGGATGAGATGACCAAGGAAGGCCAGGGTGTCCAAGTGAAGCATGCAGATGGGGATGTAGACAACACAATTTGCAAAATGCCATGCAGCCCATTAACGAAAAGCTGACAGCCGTTTTTGCTGAGGATACAGGTATTTTCCACTTGCCGACGCACAAGGCCAGCGTTGGACATCATAATCGGTATAGGTTGACCGTGAAGCACTCAAGAAGAAATTTCTCCTTCACGGTAGGCTTTTCTGTAGTATCTTTTAATGTCATGAAGAATTCCAACTGCGACGTTCATATTGGGTTTTCTGATTGGATTTGACCAAAAACTATTTCCTTGTGCTAGAAGTAGCTTCTTTATTTAACCTGTATTGGTACAACGTTTATTATCTCACCAGAAATTGGGGTTGCACCAAAGAACAAGAAACGTACTCAATTTTTTACAAACTTTAGTCATTCTTATATTACTTTCAAATTGACCTTTACCTTTACTGGTGGCTTTGACCTTGGCTGTCCGCGAAAATAGCATCAAACGAATGGAAATACTAAAATGAGTCGATTTATACACTTGATATGTGTTAATATGTTATTAGTTCCCAAATTATGTTTATTTTATTCAAAATGGCGGCCATCTTGGATTGAGGAAAAGCGAGAATTTTCCAGGCTGGAAAAAAGGATGTTTCCATCGTTGGATTCGGGTGGATTTTTATGTGTGTAGTAACATACCACCAATAAACACATTTCAAGTGAGAAACCTTTGTTACCATTTTTGTTCAACCTATCCCATTCATTTACTGGACTATATTATCTCTTTTCCCTAATTCATATATAAGTATAACATGTTCTTCATTTTAAATCCACAGATTTTTTTCTATTGTGCCCAATTATTGTAAAAAAATATTTGTGGCTTTGTATCATCTGTAAGTTCGATGTCTGATAGACTCGTGAATTTGAAAAATGGACTATACAGTTTCTCTGTCGTTATACGATTCCTTTTATATCTGATGAATAAAACAAAATATCCACATTGACATTCTAGTGATTTTTTGCATCTTTAAGGAATTTAGTAATTTAAATTCATAAATTTGAAAGTTTAGTTTTGTAAAACGATAAATATGGCGAGTTGAAGATTTGTAAAGTAAAGGTGCAAGCCTCTTGTCGATGTTCTAGAACAAAATTATTTATTTTCGTTTTTCTCGGTGATAGTTTTTCCTATGCAAACTCCATTCGCATTGGTAATAAACTCCCTGGGGATTGTAATATAAAAGAAGTATTATCCTAACAATCCCTTGTCATTCAGCGAAAGAGAAACGGTTGTCTCTTCGCAGGACTTGGTACCATCAACCCCGACTCAACTCGTCTAGGGATAAACAACAAGTTACAGCTATGGACAGCTTCATGTTTAATAAGTTATTAGCGTTTGTGTGTGTGACGTTGACTCTTTATTGACTTTTATTCTCTTTATCGGCTTTACCATTTGTAATTATATCTTCGTTTCTTCTTCATAAATCAGGTTTTGGTTGTCTCGGTCGGTGAATTGGTTTTACAACGTCTGAGCGTGGTAGATTTGGGACAACCTCCAACGAAACGCCAGCGAAGTGTCCTTGGTATATTTTCTTTCAAGATTGAAATGACAAAGGTCGGATGGTTTGGTAAAGACGTGTGGATTGAGACGGATTCGAACTTCAGCGAGAATGTGGCCCTACAAGAGAGACGCCATGACTCACTCGTAGCGACGGTTGCTGACTCACGACGTGTTTGGTTGCTTCATTCCGCATTGACGCGTCAATCATTGACGGTGAAGCTTCTTTGGTGTATGCTCTTCCTGGTCTGAAATCACGAAGGGTGGATGGTTTGTCAAAGACGTTGATTCAGACAGATTCGAAGTTTAACAGTCAAGATTACTCCAGACGCCATTACAGTAAGAAACCGCTGCTGACTCACAACGGGTATTGTTTCTCCTAAGGTAGAAATTATTTATATTTTATATTTATTTATATTTATAAGTACCTGTAGTGATAATAATTGTTATCTGAATTGAATGCTTATGTGAGGCTGAACTATGAAATACCTGTGAGGTTGAAAATTATTATTTGCCTGTGAGGCGTGAATATGAAATACCTGTGAGGTTGAAAATTATTATTTGCCTGTGAGGCTTGAATATGAAATACCTGTGAGGTTGAAAATTATTATTTGCCTGTGAGGCTTGAATATGAAATACCTGTGAGGTTGAATTTTTTTTTTTGCCTGTGAGGCTTGAATATGAAATACCTGTGAGGTTGAAAATTTTTATTTGCCTGTGAGGCTTGAATATGAAATACCTGTGAGGTTGAAATTTTTTATTTCCTTTGAGGCTTGAATATGAAATACCTGTGAGGTTGAAATATTTTATTTGCCTGTGAGGCTTGAATATGAAATACCTGTGAGGTTGAACATTTTTATTTGCCTGTGAGGCTTGAATATAAAATACCTGTGTGGTTGAAAATTATTATTTGCCTGTGGGGCTGAAATATGAAATACCTGTTGTGGTTAAGCACACTGAATAGGTTGCATGAGTAAATGTAAAATAAATGTAGTATTTAAAAAATATATTTATAGTTCTGGATCAGGGTGAGTAACTCCTGCGGGTCTATACACACTCTGGTAGGCCTCCAGACTGTCCTGTTCTCAGGCGTGTTTGAAGTTACTCCCTCCTGGTCGGGAACCCCTAATTGCATAATGCTGTTTTATGTGCACAAGGTGCAGATTCTGTTTGAAATGTTGTTATGGTTGTTGCATGTCACCTTTGGGTTGGATGCAATCTGGAAGGGGTTCCCGACCAGGAAGGGATCGTTGTAGTTATTATTATTAGTATAGTATATATTTCATATTTACTGGAATTGCAATGCTATTCGTTATTGTATTAGGATTTTAGAGAGAGGTTTGAGGTTTGGGATAAGTTTGAGGTTTGGGAGAGATAAGGTTTGGGAGATAAGGTTTGGGATAGAGAAATATGTTATGATGAGTAAATGGGATATCCATCAGTGTTATGGGTGCGCTAATAGTGGGAATATTAAAACATCAGTATTACATGTTATTATGTCATGAGTGGAAATAATGTATGTTATAATGTATGTAATTATATCTTCCTGTAAGAAGTAATTAGATTGTGGCGCGTGCTAAAAGAGCTCAGAATGAAGGCAGGCTTGAGGAAGGTCAGAGCGATTCCCCATACCTGATTATCATAACAATACACAGGGAGGAATCTTACACTATGCAAACTCCATTTGCATTGGTAATAAACTCCCTGGGGATTGTAATACAAAAGAAGTATTATCCTAACAATCCCTTGTCATTCAGTCAAGCAGCGAAAGAAAAAGGGTTGTCGACCCACCCACCCTCCCTGCGAGTTGAATCGGGTTGATGTTATTTCCTCCATCTTTCGCCTGACTTGGGCTTGTCCCAGGCCAGAGCGATTCCCCATACCTGATTATCATAACAATACACAAGGAGGAATATTACACTATTCATCCATGAGTGTGGTCCTTCTTTGTAGATTTTGAAAAACAACGTATAACTTCGATATGTGTAAGATGGGCCAAACAGGCTTCGAGTCGACAAGTAGAATTTTAGGTAAAATCTCTGTGCTTCTTTGACTCATGAAAAATGTCTTTGTTTTCTTTTTTTAAAATCATTTCACCTTATCACCTTATTTTAATAATTGAGATTCTGTTTCTTTTTATTAAAGTTTCTGAAATCTCATCAATCTGGGTCACTTATTTTGATAGTGGAGATGTAAGTTTTAAACAGGTAAGATTTATAAATTTTCCAAGCAAAGACTGATTGTATTGCATTAGTCATTGTAATGCTGCAAAATTCACTTAATTAAAGATATTTACTGTATACGAGGATACCACGCATATAAAGACATTGATGTGGAAATGGTATAATTGCTAAAGTTTATGTTCCACTTTCTTTTGACCATAGACCGCAATCTATATCGTTGTAGTGGGAACAAATTTACGTTTGGGTCCCAAGATTACCATCGTAAAATCGGGGATATCGTTGGACTGAGCATCGTTAGATCGGGGTGATGTTTCATACATTTTTCTGTATTTTTCGCCGGGACCCTAAAATGATATCGTAAAATCGGGGATATTGTTAGATCAAAGATCGTAAAATCGGGATTCCACTGTATTCAAGTACATGGAAGTGTTACTCTTTTGTGATTATATCTTTACTGTTATAATCGGGTTGTCTGCGCAAACGTTTCTGAGTGGCTAAATCCTTCGCACTCACTCCGCTTATGCCTGTAGCTGCGTCGCCAAAAGAAGTTCACAAACCTGCAGAGAAGGTGGAAATCTCGACAGTGAGCGTGTTTTGATTGGAAAAGATTCACCCTGGGCTAAGTTCTAATTCAAGTGACTTCTTAAGCGAGGGACAAAGCTATTGTAGATATAAGTATCAGACTGATGGTTTTCATAGTGGTTTTATTCTCAGTGAAGGCCGAAGAGTTACAGATTCTAATTGATTACGTAAATAGAGGTTTAAGTTAATTAACAGGTTTCTGATCAGGTTTGACAGGTTTCATTACACCCTCCCGGGCCAGCCAAAATAGTGTGTGGTATCTAAAAATAAGCTTCACAGTGTTTATAATGCAAGTTATAACTGAGTAGGTAAAATATTAGTGTTCATCAAGTTTTGATAGTTCCTTTAATCTTTGTCGGGCTCTCAGAGCGGCATCACGCTTCTCCCTTGGGTGTTCTTCCTTCTCTGGATTTTCCATAAGTTCTTCTTGTGGTTCGTCGATGTCATCTATGTCCCGCGCCGACACCTCGAGAGGATAAAGTTTCTCGATCGGTCTGGAGATATGGTTGCCATTAGCAGTGCGTAAAGTAACAGAGCGCACAAATCCATCTACTCCTTTATGTAGCTGTACGACCACACCTAGTTTCCACTGATTTCTCGGAGTGTCGTCATGTATAAGAACGATTTCTCCCACAGTCACCTGTTCGCTCGATGTTCTTTTGCTTCTTTCCGATGCGTGTTGTTCTCTCAAGCTGGTAAGATATTCGTTTTGCCATTGTTTCCAAAAACTCTGCATAACTTTCTCGTGGTGTCTTGCCTTTCTTGTTAGATTGCTGTAGTTGGACTCTTCATATATGTCGTCTTGGTCTTCCTCTGTGTCTGGTACTGATAGAAGTCTGTGTCCACAGAGAAAGTGAGATGGTGTGAGGGGTGGACCGTCGTTAATATCTGTATATGTGTATGTGAGTACTGTTTGCAATTCTATGCTGTTCAATAGGGAGTTTCCTATAGATTTCTTGAGTCTTCTTTTCACTAGACCAATCATTCGCTCGTAGAAGCCACCCCACCAGGGAGCTCTCTCTGTAATAAATTTCCATTTGATTCCGTTATTGGCAAAGAATTGTTGTGATTCGGCTGCTTCTAGTATTTTTGTTTTGAGAGCTACAAGTTCCTTTGAGCCTGCTTTGAATGTCTTTGCGTTGTCTGAGATGACACATTCCGGCATCCCTCTTCTGCTGGCGAATCTTTTAAAAGCTCTTAAGAAAGCACTTGCTGTCTGACTTTCCACGACTTCAAGGTGAACAGCTCGTATTGCTGCACAGGTGAATAAGCAGGTGTAGACTTTCTCAATCTCTTTCTTGATATTACGTACATACATGGGACCTGCATAGTCGTTTCCTGTTGTTTGGAATGGTTGACGTCCTGTAACTCGTACTTCTGGTAATGGAGGTGATTTCACTGAATTAAATGGTCGCCCTTCTACTTTTCGACATGTTACACATTTCGCGATGGTCCTTTTCACTAGTTGTCTGCCTTTAGGAATCCAAAACTGCTGTCTTATTTCTGTTAACGTTTCGCGTACGCCTCCGTGTAAAAGTTTCAAATGTGTTGCTGTTACAATCAGTGTGCATAAATTGCTCTCTTTCGGCATCAGGATGGGGAATTTAACGTTTTCAGGCAACTGTGAATATTGTAGTCTTCCGCGACATCGTATCAAATTATCGTCATCGATATAGAGGCCTAACTGTTGAATAATTGGTTGTGGTTTTGCTTTAGTGTTTTTGATGTTAGATATGATTTCTGCATAATGTGTCTGTTGTATTGCTTGAACAAGGGCGATGCGCGCTTGGTTGACCTCTAGTGCTGTTTTTGTTGCTTGCTTTGTGTCTTAACTTTTTCGTGAATAATATGACGTGTGCAACGAGTCTGAGTAATTTGTTAAGTGTGCTGAATTTGGTGATATCGATAATGTTGAGCAAACTTGAATTTCCTTCTACGTTAACAAGATTTGTGTTTGCTGGTTGAATGTGAGAATGTGAGAATGTTCTTCAGCGTTGTCTTGTAATTCATTCTTGATTTGTGGCCATTCTTGTTCTGGTCGTGTAATCCATGACGGTCCTTGAAACCATTCTTTTTGTTTCGAAGTGAATGTTTTGGTGTCAACGCCTCTACTGACGAGATCTGCAGGATTGTCTACGCTTGGGCAGTATCTCCATGCGCTTTCTGATGTGTTCTCTTTGATTATCTTTACCCGCTGTAAAAATGGAGGGCCGCCATTTCGTTGCCATGGAAGCGTCAATTTAAACAAAACATGTAAACACATATAACGATCAATTGCATGTTTCTTGCAGAGTGGCTTGCCTTTCTGTGTATGTATAGCACGTGAGATACAGGCCATACCAGATGGAAGAGTCAACTAAAAACTGCTGTAAGCCACCTTAAAGTGCAAATTTTTAGTTTTTTTTTATTAATAACACGCAATGGCAGTGGTTCAAAATACCTATTTTTTTGGGCAAAATATAGACAACGCTTAAAATCTACCTATTGTCTTGAAAGAACTCCCGTTGATTTGCGATAAATGTGAAAGTAATCGCGCGCTAAAATTATCTGAAAAACAGAAAAAATGAAGAACTTTTTCTAAACTGTAATGAATTTCTTCCGAATTGCATAAATTACAAAAATAACATTGTGAGTTTTAAATCTCGTGTGTTATAGCCTAAATCTACATCATCGGTGCGAATCAAATCTCAGATGTATATATTTAAATAGTTTGAGCAAAAACCTTGAATTTTTTTAAATGTAAACGAAGAAATTAGAAACAAACTTCGGTAGCAGTCACATTTGCTGTCGTTTGTTTAGATATGCAAATTTTACGAAGTGGGGGACAAAACTTTCAGTAAACTTCACGCCGTTCCTAAGCTCTCTCAAAATACGCTATAAGTCCGGGCAATAGACCAAATGACTGCAATTTTACTAGACCACACATCTGTAGTTTCTTAGTGCAATAAGGCTTATGGTTATCTATATATTAGAGGAAATGCAAACCCCGGTCGTATTATTATGCTTTAAATTTTGGTGGGGGACAATGCTTTCAGTAAACTTCGAAATTTTATAATTCCAAGAACTTATTTCCGATCTCAGTCAGAATGCCACATTTTGACATAAAAATCTATAGACCACAGTTGGCTCAGTTTGTTTCATTGCGGCATTGCCTATTTTGACAATAAACCTAAAAAACCTGAAACACGCTAAAATTATCAAATTTTTGGGACACGAAAATGGCAAAGACGTTTTCAATAATAATATCGAAGAAGATGCATATATTGAAGAAAATACCATATTATTTATTTCATTTAGGATTGGAACTTCGATTTATGGCAAATTTTGCGTTGTATGTTTTAACCACGAAGAAATAAGTAAAAATATTTTTACACCAGGCGCTGAACGTGTGACGCTGGGACATGCAAATTTGCATAAAAACAGAGATATTTATAATGATTTTTCTATCCTGAAAAACTTTTTTCACAAACATTATTTTATCCAGGGAAAGTTGAGTATTAGGTGCATAGACTTGTGCTTAGAGAATGAACTTACTGCAAACCGATGCTTTAAAAATTGATTTTAACTGCAAAAAATGGCGCATTGTCTAAGTGTACACCACCTCGCTGCTTCCAGTCATGGCAATGCTACCACAAATGCTCTCCTAAACGGCAATAATAATTCGTTGCTTTAACCAATTTGTTTCTGGTTGCAAAATGACCATTTAATAAATAGTTGAAACGACCAATCGATATTGGTTCGAGCCAATTTTAATTGGTTATGTTAACCAGTCCATTTTTACAGTGTGCAACCGGGAGGTCCGCTTTTAGCCAGTGGCTAAATCTATATATTATAACAGAGGCGTCCGGGCTCATAAGTTAATCTTGGAAGCATTAAGGCTCCAGTGGAAAGCCTTTCTTGGTTGGATCGCAAAACCAGACAACGCCCAAACGCGTGATGCTCTTTTAGTAAATGAGATTCTAGCGACAATCAAATAATGCAAGGAGGCAGTGGCAGACGGGAAGCTAAGGACGGGAAGATAAGTTCGGAGGCCTATGTGGGTGCCTGGAAGAAATCCAATCCGTATTTCAGAACTTTTGCCAAGGGCGTACGTCACAACTCTCTATGTTCTGGAACGCCTACATGGGTATGGTGATGCTCCTCTTGAGATTCACCAAGGCTGAACGAGAGGGTAACTGGCAAGCCCATCTGCAGTGAACAGCTGATATGCTACCGTACTTTTTCTCTATGGATAAAACCAACTACTGGAGATGGCTACCGATATACCTCGCTGACATGCGTCTTCTCGAGGAGACAGCGCCAGAGGTCCATTTAGAGTTTATGAAGGGTAATCACGCGGTTAACAGTTCGTCGCAGCCGTTCAGCCAAGTCTGGACCGATATGGCCCCGACACAGACGTAGCGGTTCTTGCAGTTTTCGTATCCACATCTCTATCCTGTGAGGAATTATGGATGAAGACTGGCGTGAGGGACAAGTTGAGGCATATACCCCTCCATGCAGTTTCCCAGAAGTTTGGGCCCGATCTCTGTTGCTTGCTACCGGCATTTCATTCGTTAACGGGGTGTGATACGACAAGCGGTCCATATAAGATAGGAAAGAAGAAGTCCTTCAAACGTTTTAGAGAAAATACACCGTTCTTAGCCGTCTTGGGGAGAGTACAACTATTCCATCTGACGTGTTGGGTGTGGCCGAGGAGTTCATGTGCTTTCTCTACTCCACAGCACAAAAGGCTGGTACAACTGCTGATGATGTAAGGAAAGCTATACGACTGAGTTCAAAACTTCGCTATCAGCGGCTATTTTGAATACGCATGATTCTTATTTACAGGTATTTGATGTTTTGCCAGCGAAGGCAGAAAAATGAAGGGCTCCCACCGACGTCCAATAGTCTCCATCACCACATCATACGTGCAAACTAAAAGACGCTGGTATGGAGGAGATGCCTGGAGCCAATGCAACAACTGCCTTCTCCTTCAGGTAACGGCTGGGAAGAGTCCGAGGAGATGGGAATGAAACAGGTCCTGATGTCCAAAGAAGCTGCACCCGAAGGGCTGGTCGAGCTGATTGTTTGCAAATGCAAAAAGTCTGCCTGCAAGTCTGCCATGTAACTGTGTCTGCCATGTAACTGAAATGCCGTGCACTGTAGCGTGTGGATGCATACGTTCTCAAGGCAACTAAAAAGACAAAAGGTTAAATACCGGCGGAGTCATAGCGGAGCTCCAGCGCGGGCCACCATACCTAAGGAAAAACCGTATACCATCGAGTTGATTTTGAAACGTCACGGGTAATTAAATTCATTTTTTCATTTCATTGATGACGCCATGCCCAACTGATTAGTGCGTTGAAAAGCAATTACCCCATAGATAATTGTGTCAAAGTTTGGTTGCTGTAGGTGGTTCCTTTCGCGAGATATAATTTGTTTTCTTTTTTTCTGTATAAAAACCTATAGTGTCCGCCGCCGTCCGCCGTCCGTGTACACATGGGATCCCTGTGTCATTCCTTTAGAATTTAATATATCGAAAACGTGAGAAAACCATTCTTGGAGAGAATTATATAGAGAGCAAGGGGCACATAATGCCTGGCTGACGTGACATGACGTCACTACCAATGCCGTCAAACTACTTTTGGCGGGAAATGTCGAGATCCGGCGGGCGCGCCTGCTCATCTGGGGGACTAGGGACTTCAATTTTGAAAAACATTTTTCTTCGGCAGATCAGAACAGAAGCGACATTATTTCTCTTTGCTAGTATATTTTAGCATTTACCTGTGCTGAGGTTAGAATTCTGAGCTTTTTCGTATGCATTTTACAATCCAAGGGAGATGCAGTCAAGCGGGATTAACGGAAGGAAAATGACGTGAAAGAAACACGGCGAATTATGACAAGTTTGAAAGCATATTTTATCGCTCGTCAGTTTTCTGGGCCGTGTCACAGAAATGGATTCAACAAAGCTTAAATTATATCAATATTTCCAGATGTCGGTATGGATATTAATGGCAAAGGACAAGGTTGTAGAAAAGACTAAATGAGGGACTCGTGGCTGTCTTGTCGACTTTTTAAGGCATGAACTTTTTATAACTTTGGTTGCTAGAAGAAGAAGTGCTGTTGATGTTATGCCTTACTAATAGTATGGATTGCTGATACCACGAAATCCACTATACCTCGAGGTTTGGATTTGAAGTTCGTCTTTGGGATTTGAAGTTCAAGAAGGAACGTTGAAATGGAATATGTTTTTGTGGAATCCAATGTATATTGGAAGAATTCACTGTTACGATGTACATAATGAGTTCTAGTTATTCTGATTGTTACACAGTATTTTGTAATTTTAGGCCTCAAGGCAACCAGAAATGCATGAAAATTTGTGAATAATTTTTGTACTCACCGAAAAAATGTCTTGAAAAGCGCCCCAAACCCACCAGCTATGCAGATGGGGCATCCCATAGCCAGAATATTCTCAAAAGGGGTTGGCAGGCTTTTATGTTGCTATTTCATCTATACATTTAGAATGTTTCCTGTGCTTTACAGTATTTTTTGGCTGTGCCCCTAGAGGCTATTAAGAATATTAATTTTATGTCAGTATATAATATGGATAAGTTAATCAGGAGCAAACTAGTGGGGCCTTTCAATATTTGTTATTAGAAAAACAAAAATGAAATACATAAAAAAAGGCTTTCCTATCACTATGTTTGCATGCAATGATGATCTAAAAAGCATTTATAAATACTGTAAACTTCCACAGGTTTTTTTTATGTTATCAAGCTTTCACAATCAGATGCAGTTATTGAAGTTATGATATCAGATTACAAAATATATTTTTCTAAACCTTGATACCTTTTTTCATTTATTATAATCACTAGGAGCTCCGCTTTTAGGCAGTGCCTAAATCTATATATTAGATAATATGTCTGACTTTCAGATATCGCAAAATAAAGAGATATGGCGTAATCAGTATTGTGAGTAATTCTGATCACGGCGAGCAATGGACGCTTTTTCAATGCTATCAAATTCAATCACAACCTGATAGCAGATAAGTGGAAATTAACTTAAATGTCGTCAATTGGTGTGGAATAAGGGTATAAAAGCGGCAAAAAATCCCTAGCAACCGTTGCCATGGCAACGGAATACACAAAAATGTTTGTTATAGAACTTTCAAAATTAGTGAGACATGCGCAATTACACCTCATAGAGTCGTTATTGAGGCGGTTATGCGCAGAAAATCAGATTTCTCTTGATAAGCGTTGCCATGGCAACAGATAACAAACAATAATAGCTCTAATTGATGTACTCATTGAGATACACGCTACCTCCAAATTTTAAACGATTTGCACCACTAGAACAAAGGATTTGGTGTCATTACAATTGCATAAGTGCATAATTGTAAAAAATCGATTTTTACAGTTTGTAGCAACTTTCGTTATTCCAGAAAAAGTGGAATAGTGTTCTAAAGGGAATTTATTTCTATGAGACACAACAGGCACGCATGTAGACTTCATTACAAATCTTTTGTGTTAGTTCGTGTTTAGTGAACCTTGTGCGTTAGACCTCACAAAATCGTTATTGAGGCAGATGTGCATCTAAGAACGGAAAATCAAATTTCTCTCCGCATCCGTTGACATTGTACGGGAAACAAACAAAAAAGCACAAAAAGACGCACTCATCGAGATACACACTACCACCGAATTTCAAATGATTTAAACAAGAAGATCAAAAGATATGAATATTTTAAGTTTCGTATCACGCCAGAAACGCCGCAAAACGACACCCTAAAGAGGACCCCCACCCCCCTCAATAATCGTAGCGTGGCAGGACAATGCCCCCACAATTCGTGAGTGCTACCTTTCTAGCGATGATCTATGGGTATTAGCCCATCAAATTCCGCCAAGAAACCTTTTGTGTGGAGGGGGTGCAACGAACGCCTTTGAGCCCTCTCTGAGATTTCCGCCTTGAGAACTCTACCACGGAAGGGTAGCAGACCTTGTTGACCCCATTTGAAGCTCAGAACAAAGCAGCTAAACCCAAAACCTTATGCTACGAGACTCTTCAAAAAACGATTTCGAAGCTCGGTCGTCTTCGGTACTTCTCTTTCCCCTCCACTGCCATTATCGAACAAACGACAACGAATCTTGAAGAAAAGCAATAAGAAACTAGAAATTACCTTCATCTACACACTGGCTCCCTCAAACATGCCATTTATCCCATGAATACAGATAAAGTACAGCCAGAACGACCAAAGATCAAACTGCTGACCGGAATAAATGTTATAGAATTTCTTGTTGTTATGTTTATGACGTAATTCCCTTTGGGAATTGCTATTCTCTTTTATAAAATAATTTAGATAGTACGCGCGCTCTGATTGGCTTAGAGCCATGTTTGCATTTCCCTGTGCAAACATGGTTGTGACGTAACACTTGAGTGATTGGCGAGCCGGTAATTTCAAAACGTTTACTTTTAGAAAAAAGTAACATGTTTTAGGGAAAAAAATTACTGAGAAGTTAATATTACTTGGGTAGACATTTGACAAAGTACATTGAATTCACATAAAGCATGAGACTCGTAAAATAACATTGTTTTGGCTTCTTTACCTAAGCTGAGTTCGGCACACAGTTCGACAGTCACAAGTCAGTTCGGCAGTCTCGCTTTGTAAATCTTAACTAATTCTGCCTCTGGATCCTCGAGTGTTAAATGTTTGACAAGCCCAGAAGATGCAAATTGGTTGATTCCTTTCTTCTTTGCCATGTTTGCCGTAAAATAAAGCGTTCAAATTCGCTCTTCGCTGCTAAAGCATCAACATTACATATGCCATAGTCCGCTGCCAAATATGCAAGTTCTTGCTCGGGAGAGGAGATTTTGTTTCGGCTTCATAGACGAAGATACTCGGCCAACACACATATGTAAAGCAACGGCTTCTGTACTAAAGTTTTCTGTTCGCCTTCTGTCATAATTATTTTGTATTTTGAATGGAAGATAGGCTCCATTTTAAGCCACGAATGTCATTTTAGAACCACTTCGCTTGCCGCCATCTCAGAAAACTTGCACTCCGATCAGAGAGATCAGGGATTGATAAATCATGCGATAGAAAGAGCGCTCTGATTGGTTGATGCAGCCTTTTCATCTGTATGGAGAATTTAGAGTCTCATCCGCTTCAAAAACGTACAATATATATTCTACGCGCATTTTATTTTTGTAGATAATTATTTTGTAAAACAAATAAAACACGGTTTCCGTGACTGCACATGCTTATGCAAACCTCGATGTGGATTGGAGAATTCTCGAGCAGGTGCAAACACTCGCCTGCGGCTCGTGTTTCCACTGAACTGTGTTTTATTTGTTAAATAGGATTTGCACTCAATGGAAACACTAGTAATTACAGTTTGTGTTTGTGTGCAGTCATGTTAACGAGTAAATATCATTATACAAATAAGCATTATACAAATACCACGTGACTAAGCACTTGCACCCCCCCCCCCCCCCCCCCCCCCCCCTAAAATAACCATATTATACAGAGAGTCGGTGGATAGTTCGGTAAACATTAATTACGAGAAAATTTAAAGTGCTAGTGAAGTTACATAAATTACAAAAAGGACTAAACCTAGTAGAAATACAAACCATGATACGCTGCCCGATACGAAAACCCGGGATAAAAACCCTGTGCGACAAAAACCCAAGAACGTATTCCTCGTTCAAATGCGTATTCAGCCTCGAGGATTAAGTTATACTAACTAAAAATTCCGAACTGTTTCTAACCACCGGATTGGATGCCAGGAAGGCGGATAATAAATACTACTTTACTCTTGGTCCGTTGGAAAATATTATTGATTCTTGCAAAGAACAGGGAAATAATTGGCCCAGGTTGATAACAGGAATATGCGATGTCAAGTGAACAGCCACTGTTAAGGAGTGGTATAGCGCTATTCACTGTTTATCAACATTGTCATTGTAATGCTAATGTGCCAACCGTAGATTGAATAGCGCCCTTTGTTCTGTGAACCAATCGATCTCTGGTTGGCACATTAATAACAATGGATGACGTCAGCGTCAACGTGAATCTATATTTAACAAATAAAACACAGTTTCCGTGACTGCACAGGCTTATGCAAACCGAGATGTGGTTGGGAGAATTCGAGAGCAGATCAGTGGAAACACGAGCCGCAGGCGAGTGTTTGCACCTGCTCGAGAATTCTCCAAACCACATCGAGGTTTGCATAAGCCTGTGCAGTCACGGAATCTGTGTTTTATTTGTTTTATAAAATAATTATCTACATAAATAAAAACCGCGTGGACAGGAATAGTAAGTTTTTGAAGCGGATGAGACTCTAAATTCTCCATACAGATGAAAAGGCTGCATCAGCCAATCAGAGCGCTCCGTCTATCGCATGATTTGTCAATCTCTTTCTGATCTGACTGCAAGTTTTCTGAGATGGCGGCAAGCGAAGTGGATTTAAAATGACATTCGTGGCTTAAAATGGAGGCTTCTTCCTTTCAAAACACAAAATAATTACGACAGAAAGTGAACAGAAGACTTAACTACAGAAGCCGTTGTTTTACATGTGTGTTGGCCCAGTTTCTTCGTCTGTGAAAAAATTTCACCCGAGAAAGAACTTGCATGTGGCAGCGGAACTGCTTGGAAGAGCGTATTTGAACGCTTTATTTACGGCAAGCATGGAAAAGAAGGAAGGAATCCACTTATTTGTACCTTGTGTTCTTGTCAAACATTATACGATGATCCAGGATTAGTTTTTGGAAGCATTTTTTTCAAGATCTGCAGAACGAGACTGAACTTGTGACTGTCGAACTGTGTGCCGAACTCAGCTCAGGTAAAGAAGCGAAAACAATGTTATTTCACGAATTTCATGCTTTATGTGAATTCAATGTGCTTTATCAAATGTATGTCCAAGTAATATTGACTTCTTAATAAATGATTTTGCCTAAAACATGTTACTTTTTTCTAAAAGCTATTTCAAATTACCGGCCCGAAGCTCGTGGGTGACGTCACAACTGTGTTTGCACAGGGAAATGCAAACACGACTCTCGACCAATCAGAGCGCGCGTACTATCTAAATTATTTTATAAAAAACAAATAAAACACAGATTCCGTGACTGCACAGGCTTATGCAAACCTCGATGTGGTTTGGAGAATTCTCGAGCAGGTGCAAACACTCGCCTGCGGCTCGTGTTTCCACTGATCTGCTCTCGAATTCTCCCAACCACATCTCGGTTTGCATAAGCCTGTGCAGTCACGGAAACTGTGTCCTTTAGCACCATGTATACGACATACTTTTTGCTCCTAGTGCTGACGCACTGGGTTTGAGGGGTTTTTAATGAATCTACATTAGTTTACTTCTGTATAGACATCCATACGCAAATTCTGTATATTCTGTATATTTAAATCTGTCTAATAAAGCATGCCGGCCATACAGGTGCGATCCTCCTCATACAGATCCTCCTCATCCAGTTCCTCCTCGATGCAACGATCCTCCTCATACAGTCAGTCATTACTGTATAAATTAGAAATATTTTCTACTCGCCTGAGCGAAGCGAAAGAGAATAGAACCGTTTATATGTTTCTTTCTTTTTCATTTTTTAGCGGAGCTCCTTACCGGCCGAAGGCCGCACCTAAGAAAAAAACGTTCAAACGATCGCAAACATAGCGCATGTATGATATCCACAGGGTACCCAAAGCATCACATGCGGGAATGGGCGCAATATACGACTGAACTTTGAACGTCGAGAGAAAATTCCCGTGTGTGCTTCCTGGAGCCTATGACGTCATCATATGAGAAAAAGAAAATATCTCGGGAAGGGATGAACCTCAGACAACCAAACTTGGGTGAAGTTGTCTAAGTGGCTAGGGGGGTGCAACTGCATGGTCACGTGGTATGACGTCATCGATGACGTCATCGTAGGAGAAAACGAATATATCTCGGGTAAGGGATGAACCTCAGACAACCAACTTGAGTGAAGTTGTCTAAGTGACAAGGGGTGCAACTGCGTTGTTACATGGTATGACGTCGTCGATGACGTCATCAAACGAGGTTTATATCTTTGGAAAGGATGAACCTCATACAACCAAACTTGGGTGAAATTATCAAAGGTGCAAGGGGGGTGCAAGTGCTTAGTCACGTGGTATGAAGGTGCAAGGCTATCTATGTACAATGGCAACCTTTTTGTCTCATTATCACAGAAAAAAATATGTTACCGGGAGCTCCGCTTTTAGCCAGCGGCTTCTTAGCCTGCTCGCAGGCGTCGGAGAGTAGTTTTAGGTCGAGAAACGCCGCGAGTTTGCTTTCGCTTGGCCGCCATCTTGGATTTGTGAGAAAATGTGACAAATCGGGGGGGAGGGGGGGGGAGGGAGACGGGGAGGAAACGAGAGAAGAGCGCCTGCCCGAAAACTATTCAAATCGGCCGAAAACATTCCACGGGCACTGAGAAGCACGGAAACCACTAAAATGTGAGCTATGCTCACCTAGAACACAATAAAAGAGCGAGCAATCCTATTGCTCACTCTCTTCTCGCATTTTGCGAGTGCTGGCCGGAATTGCTGGTGTTTTGAGACGACATGAATGAATGGAAAGTGAGAAATTGTGGAATAGACAAAAAAATTTCACTTGATTGAAAAATAAATCATTTCTTCTTTTAAAGGGCTAGAAACATATCCTGCATTCACAAAACATGACTTCTTCTTCTAGTTTTATGAGAATTGTGTTTTAAAAGCCTAAAATAATAATAAAAATCGCCGCTTGTTAGTTGAAGTTGTCTATTTATCGACTTTGCCGTTTGATTTTACTTGAGCTCAGTTTTGTTTTAAGCTGCGGAAAACTTGGCAGGGTTGGAAAAAATTGCAACCAGCTTTTGTAAGCTATCAAATAATAAATAGGCTATCACAAAAATAAATAAGCCTATCAAATTTCACAATAAAAATGGTTTTGTATGTCAAGATTAGCTCTTTCACTGTATTGGTCACAAAAAATGATCTCGGAAAAATTTCCCGCGTTGGCCTTGCGACGCATGACGTCATGATTCGTTACCGGAAGTCGCTTGAAATCTATTTTTAGATTCTTATTGTCGACTTTCATAGGGCACGGGGATATGTTCCCTTATATCATTTTCTCTTGATATATTACCGCCTGGGAGGCACGGACCGACCCCAGCCGGTAAATAATATATTTATTTCGTTGCTTTCACTGAAAAGCCCATAGTCAACCGGGAACCCTTGCGCTTTGTTTTCAATTGGATCTATTGTCATTCAAGGGCTCTGATTGGCGGATACTGAAGTCCCAAAGGGGTTCCTATTGTTCTACGCATTTCACAACTTCAAACTGAAAATGTGCATCGAGTTTTCAACAACGTTTTATTCTTGTGAGCCTGCAATGCGACTTCAGTGCTTATGGACCTTTAAACAGCATAAAACTAGAGCGCGCGATTTGATGGATACCGGACTGCTGAAAGAATAAGTAAAACTATCAGTCTCGTTCATATTTGTACAGAGCTAAGTTTTGTCTTGCAATGACCGCGGCATTTGCCACGTGCACAACGCTTAGTATTAGACGGGAGACGTACCAAAATGGACGAATGCTATTTTTGCAAACAAACTGGTCTATGCACTACTTGACTGTACAAGGGACATCTCAGGTCACCTTAGCCGTTATGGACTTCTTAGAACCGCAATGTTCTTGGCGATGAGCGGGATCTGATTGTCTGTCGAGCAGGTAAATATAGCAGGACCAGTCCGTACTGAACACTGGCAAGTGTGAACCGATACACTATGTTTTGTTGTACACGGGGAGGGGAGGGGTATATAACATATGGAGTGTTCCCCCCGAAATTTGTGGGTAGGGACAAGGGAATAGCAAAGTGGAAGCCCCTCTTCAAAAAATCCTAAGTACGCCCCTGTTGTGTTTCGATTAATTAATTTCCAGTTCTAGAAACATCTTGATCTAGCCTTGCCATTTTGGCGCGTTTTATCAGCGGTGCTATATATTTACCTGCTCGACAGAGAATCAGATCCGGCTCATCGTCAAGAACATCGTGGTTCTTTAGAAGACCTGTTTGGAAAAACAGCATTCTTCCATTTTGTGCACAGGACAAATGCCGCGGTGCCATTGTTTCATTTATAGAATATACTGCTACTTCCGGTCATCGCAAGACAAAACTCATCTCTGTACAAATAAATGAGGCTGATAGTTTTACCAATGTTATGCGTAACCTGTAAATTTGTTCGTTTCCTCATTTAGTTGTTTTGAGGAAAAAAATGAAAAGAAAAGAAACACATAATAATAATAAATGTAAAAATTATTTCCGGTCAGCTGTTTCGTTTCATCTGTGGTCTAGTTTTTTTCCGGTTTCCGCGAAATCCATGCAGAAGTTCATTTCTTCGCGTTGTGGCTGCATTTTATCTGTATGCATTGGGATAAATGGCATGTTCGAGCGAGCCAGTGTAGATGAAGGTAATTTCTAGTTTCGTATTGATTCTCTTCAAGATTTGTTGTCGTTTGTTCGATAATGGCAGTGGAAAGAGAAGTACCGAAGGCAACCGAGCTTCGAAATTGTCTTTTTGGAGAGTCTCGTAGCATGGGTGTTGAACTTATGACTCTTATATGGTCATTTCTGTTCATCCCCCCAGGTAACCTACCTGCACACAAAATATCAGGGGGGATCAGAAATTTTCATTTCCGACTTTGGTTGATTTTCTCAGAGACCTGTTCTTAAAAGCTTCGTTATCCTTCAGTGAGAAACGATTGCGCCACATATAGTCCCTGTCTTGACGGTTTACAAAATCTTGCAATGAGAGGACGAGGGCGGGTTTCAGGAGCTTCGTCTGTCTTTTCTCCGGCTTCATTTTCAACTGTATTTTCCCGAGATAGGTGCGCAGCATGTAAAGCTACAAAGCAGACTGAAGAGATTAGACACTAGCTTAACACAATCTACTCGCCTTCCTCCTCTTGAACATTATAAATTCGCAGCTTCTCGCGACGAGAATAATCTTCCAGCTTGGTGAGCCTCGTCTTTAAGAGCGCCGACTCCGTCTCCAAATTCGATATTTTGGCCTTAGCAGCGGTTAACTTGGTCTCCAACGATATATTTTTATATTAATATCCTCTCTCAGCTCTTGAACGCTCCTATCTAAAACTTCGCGAAGCTCCAAGAAGTTCGAACATATCAAACCCTCAAGTCGCTCGAAACGGTTATTTAGCGCATTTTTTTCGTCAGAACTAGAGACTCCTGTTCTCTTCATGACAGGCTTTACATTCTCTTCTTTTGGAGGCATGTTTTCTAACTATAGATGAGCAACCCTCAAAAGTACTTGTTTATGGCAGTTTCTGGCAAGGAGACTTCAAGAAATATGTTGGCGTCGATATTTTACAGTGCTGAAGCACTATTCTGAGCAAGAAAGAACTATAGAGTAATCATTTGGCTTCGAGAATCTGCTGGAGTGTGTGCGTATCAAGTTGGCCGATCTGCTCGGCAGGGAAATAATTTTTTCCTTCGACTTACCGATTATAAAGGTCTATAAGTCATGCTAAGTCGAAATGACACATTTACAAAACAACGTCCGTGGAAGTCATGAATAATATTCTTTAAGTATAAAACCTGACGGCTCTATCGCAAAACGAAGGACGCAATCCCGAAGAGAAGGAGGAAATCCCTCCAGTGGGCATGTTTTTGTTGGAAAAGATTCACTTTGGGCTAAGTTCTAATTCAAGCTATTTTTTAAGCGAGGGATAAAGCCGAAAAAAATGTAAATGTAAATTCTTAGCCCTTGGACCATTTTTACTTGACCTGTTTCTTCTCCCCCTCACTGAGATATGATAAACATACAAACAATTCCGAAGTCAAATTGCGCTTTCGATTTTCACAATCACGGGTTCTTTGACCGATTTGAGAGATGGACACACGCGTGATTTTGTCGCACCAATCAGGGAGACCACTGCAAAAAAAATCTTTTTGGGCTCACTTCATTTATTTCGGCATGGTGGGACGGGGTACTCATGCCAGTTTATGGAAGGGGGAAATCATGAACCCCTCCCCACATCCATATGACCATTGTGATTTTTTCCCGTTTTGATTTTAAACAGAGAACACTTTAAGGTTACTGAGAACCTTCGTGCACGTACTCGGAAAACAAATCATACAACTCTTTAGTTTAACCAAAACATGTCAACCTATATATCATTGGAAAGCTTATAAAATGGACTAGCAGACTATGACAAAAAGAAAAAATTTTTTGATAAACAGAAATTTTTTGAAGGTTTTATTAAAACTGTGGGTGTGACACTTCCAAGAGCTATCGCTGCCGAACTGCTTGACCTTGACTCCCAAGTAAAACATTGTTTTAATCCTTAAAGGTGTTTCTCAAAAACCGTGTCTGCGTTTTTTAAAATTTTGCGTTGTTCAAAAGTTATGAAACTTTTAAATTTCCAAGGTCAAATTTTGTAGAATTTTCACGCTCTAAAAATTTTAAAAAATCATAACTTTTGAAGTAAACAAAATTTTAAAAAACGCAGACACGGTTTTTGAGAAACACCTTTAAGGAATAAAACGCTGTGTTTCTTGGGAGTCAAGGTCAAGCAGTTCGACGGCGATAGCTCTTGAAAATGTCACACTCAATTTTTTTTATAAAAGCTTTAAAAAATTCTGTTTAATAAAAAGTTACTACTTTTTGCCATAGCCCGCTAGACCATTCTATAAGCTTTCCAACGATATATAGGTTGACATGTTTTGGTAAAACTAAGGACGAGTATGATTTTTTTTCCGAGGACGGGCGCGAAGGTTCTCAGTAACCTTAAGTAAAATAAATTTCCCCCTTATACTCCGTGAATTTTTCACGGGCATCAGCTAGTTGTTTCTATAAAAGTGCATGCGATGAGTATTACCAGAAACATATAAGTGAGTTTAAGGTATAGATATAGGTTAATTTTGCTGACATTGGCAAAGTTACTTTATTCGATTTCGTGACATAAAATCGCTGCACCTGCCTCGAACTCGATTGGCTAAGTACAGCTCGCTTTCAACTAAGGGACGGAGCTAGCCAACCAACCACGAAAGCCCGGAAAACCTTTGGAGGGAGGTTTTTAGCGATTTGACGAAAAAAATCCTACTTCTCGGAGTTCTAGGTCGGACCTGTTTTAAGATATTGACCTCAAATTTACGGAGATGATAGACACATGTAGTATTGAAAAAAAACGTGTGCGGGATTTTTGATTTTCTTTTCCAAATTCATTTTATGAGTAATTTTCTAGTAAAAAAACGTAAAAAATACGAAGTTTAACTTTAAAACGTGATATTTTGAAAAATATTTTGAAAATCAAAAATCCCGCACACAGGTTTTTAAAACATTCATCTGTTATCACAATTCAGTTTAGAGCGGTCGTATTTATTTAATTCCAAACATCCTGGAACTCTTATAGCAAATACACTGCGTTTTTGTTTTGGGCCGAAAATCTTGAGTTTGGTTATAAATTACACTAAATAGTTTATACGACCAGAAACTTCATTCTTTTATCTTTAAAATGATACCAAAGTCAGCTTTTTAGGTTCAATTGCGACCCGACACGAATTTTTTTCCGTGGACACCTCTCCAACCTATATCTATACCTTAAACGTGTAACACACATGCATTGCTTTAGTGCCAAGCTGCGGAATGTTCGCAGAATAAACAATTAAACAGATTTTGAAAATAATGTTGTTGAAATGCTTCAAGTTGTTAAATGTTAGTATATTATCACTTACCACTGTTGCTCTACTTGATTTAAGCGAAAAATGAGATATTATGAAGAGAAAACCTGCTTTGGCTAGCAGTCGAGAGTTCATTATACACCAAATATGGTCATAAACTCGATACGAATAATCCACAGCTTGGTTCACCGTTACATGTTTCAACTAAGTTATATGTTTCTAGTATTACTTTATGGTCTTTATTTATTCATGCAAGATTCAAGGGAACAGTGCTGATTGTGCCGATGAACGAGAGAGAGGGTCGCGAAGAACTCACTAGTTTGCACTACTGCACATTGCTTTTATCAAATGTTGCTCTACTGTTGCTCTACTTGATTTAAGCGAAAAATGAGATATTATGAAGAGAAAACCTGCTTTGGCTAGCAGTCGAGAGTTCATTATACACCAAATATGGTCATAAACTCGATACGAATAATCCACAGCTTGGTTCACCGTTATATGTTTCAACTAAGTTATATGTTTCTAGTATTACTTTATGGTCTTTATTTATTCATGCAAGATTCAAGGGAACAGTGCTGATTGTGCCGATGAACGAGAGAGAGGGTCGCGAAGAACTCACTAGTTTGCACTACTGCACATTGCTTTTATCAAATGTAAATAGAGCGAAATAGAGCACTAGCTCATCTGACAACCACGGGAGTAAAGACCAATTTTCATTTCTACAATGGCCTGTTTTATTGTCTGCATTCATTTCCTGAGCGTGCAACTGCCTCTAGGTGTCTTTGTGTTCATTTTGGCTATGGTGCCCTTATTCTGTCTCCAAGTAGAGACAATTTGCTCACTCTTACTGTGAACAGGCATTTAGGCAAGTTTGGGGACCCCGGGTAGGTGGGATACCCCAGCTTGGTGAAGTTGAAAAATATGAGCATTCACATGACCCCGAGGTGCTGTAGTGAGCTCACGAAAATCGAAATGGCGGCTTAATGGTTGTGTTGCTAAAATCATCTGAAGTATTTTTTTTTTAACTTCATGTTGTTATTTTTATTGATACAAACCGAACCGGGGTCCCCAATCTACCCGGGGTCCCCCACCTTCATGTGAACAGGCCCAGGTTGACATTCACCTAGGTAGTGCACGTTATGTTAAAGATAGAAAAACGTTACAAAATATTTCGTTCTCACGTCTATCCCATGAAGGTACTGTCGCTGTTGGCTACAAAATATTTTAGATAATTTCATCCCACATTACATCGCCAATCATTAAAACATTTTTTCATCTAGGAGCTGTTCCAACAAACTGAAATGATTAAGTCACCATATTGTTTAGTTACCACATGAATCATCTATTCCAAACCTAGATGAATGGTTTTGCCCTATAGACCAAATTGGCTAATTACATGTAACATTTATTCCTCAAGCTCAAATGGCCTAGAGTGGATTTCATCCGACTGTGAACAAAAACTAATAGTCAGTGATTAAGGTGGATCGACCCAGTAATTTTGCACCCATGCCAACCAATTTTGAACCCCTCATATAAAAACAGTTTAATTTATATAGCGCAGCCAATAAAACACACATACTACCAATAGACTGAAATATATGTCAGTACAAAAGTCGGGGAGATTGGAGTCAGTATCACGTGACAATCGGGACACGCCTACTTTTACTCTCACCCTAGTTTCATGCTGTACCGACATTTTTTCGATAAATGGTCTACGGTACCTCGAGATTGACTGATTGCCTACGTGTAATCGAAGTTTGACTAAATTCTACAAGCCCGATCTGAAGATATTTTAGGATTTATAAATCACGGCTAGAATTTATGTAAAATCCAGTGTTATGAATTAACATGGCAGAGTTTGGTACTTCAAGGTTATAAATTGAATTTTTTTTATAGCTCATTCTATTTGTGTATGTTTAAGGTGGCTCCCGAGTATTTATTGCAGAAATAGACCTCAACTTCTAGCGTATGTTTGACCCTGAAAAAATCTTCCGATTTCCATAATTGTTCTCACAGAGCTTAAGCAACCTCTGCACTACCAAATGGTGTAGTTCAATTGATATATTAAGCTCGTCTGTTAAGGATATTTTAAATTTTCCAAAGGAGGTGTTTTTAGAATAATTGTTATAACTTAAAAATTCGACCGTGAATGATCTTATTACCAGCTAAAATCGCATCCATGGTAACAAGGGTTTACTCTGAGAAATGCTCAGGTCAGCTTTTCCCATGCGATTTAAGTTCTAAACGGTGTAATAATTTTACCTCTAAAAATGTCTTATTCCACTTCTGTTCAGTGTGCCGAGCGCGGAAATCAGAAAAGTAGGGAAGCTCTTCAGGATTGTATCGGCTAATGTTCACTCTTAATTATATAAAAGAGAAAATAGAATCGAGTATCTACAGAAAGCGATATTTAATAAACGAATGAGAGCAACGTCTTGTCCAGAATGTGCTGTTGCTATAATATTCAATTCGAGCTCGAAATACCTAAATTGCTGGAATTGTTTCGCAAGTTTCTTTCGTGAGAGGTAGAGCACAACCAACTGAGAAGACTTACCAAGTTTGGGCTCGTCTTTCCAATACTATGTTGAGAAACATTATCCAAAAGGAGTCAGTATTTCGTCACTCCAACACAACGCCAAGAAAACCCATATGTTTATGAACTCAGCGTTCTCGTCTCAGTGCACATGGTGCTAAATACTTCACGTGCGACGCTTTCTCGACCCGCGGGATCGGAAAAGCTACCTGTTATTAACTTGTCTTACTTCGGGACTAGAAGCGTCGCACGTGAAGAATTTAGCGAAGTGCACTGAGGCGAGAACACTGCGCTCATAACATGTGGGTTTTCTTGGCGTTTGTGTTGGAGCAACGAAACACTGACTCCTTTTGGATAATGTTTCTCAATACAGTATTGGAAAGACAAGCCCAAACTTGGTAAGTCTTCTCAGTTAGTTGTACTCTACCTCTCACGAAAGAAACTTATGAAACAATTCCAACAATTTAGTTATTTCGAGCTCGAATTGAATATTATAGCAACAGCACATTCTGGACAAGAAGCTGCTCTCATTCGTTTATTAAATACCGCTTTCTGTAGATACTCGATTCTATTTTCTCTTTTATATAATTAAGAGTGAACATTAGCCGATATAATCCTGAAGAGCTCCCCTACTTTTCTGGTATCCGCGCTCGGCACACTAAACAGAAGCGGAATTACACATTTTTAGAGGTAAAATTATTACATCGTTTACAACTTAAATCGCATGGGAAAAGCTGACCTGGGCATTTCTCTGAGTAAACCCTTATTACTATAGATGCGATTTTAGCTGGTAATAAGATCATTCACGGTCGAATTTTCAAGTTATACCAATTATTCTAAAAACACCTCCTTTGGAAAATTTAAAATATCCCAAACAGACGAGCTTAATATATCAAATGAACTGCAACATTTGGTAGTGCAAAGGTTGCTTAAGCTCTGTGAGAACAATTATGGAAATCGGAAGATTTTTTCAGGGTAAAACATACGCTAGAAGTTGAGGTCTATTTCTGCAATAAATACTCGGGAGCCACCTTAAGAAAGGTCATGCTTTTTATTCGAATTAAATATTTCTTTGCGATTTCGAAAAGGATACAAATGTAAGTATCAACATAATGGCCCGACGCAACAGCTTACTGCGAAATTCGGGCCTACTTTCACGAAGTTTGCACTGATTTGAAAAATCGTAGTTTTTTTCACTTCAAATTTTTGGACGACTCCGATTGATCAATGTAAAGTTTGTCTCCAAAGTTTCATATTAATTGAAATCCTTTATGGTTATCAACTAGTGACGCAAAGATCGATAAATATTGGATGAATTCGTGTAGTTTTTGCTCAGGGACTAGCTTTTGTTCTTCGTTCGGCACAAAATCGAATTCCACTGCGGCACACGTTGATATTCACGCGTGACTGCTCTCTAAATCGTCCCCGACATATGGTAATTAAATGCATAACAAAAGACCGAAAAACCTAAGAAAATTATCATACATCGGAGACTAGCCAAGCAAGGACAAGCCCACGTGCACTCCATTGGAATTCGATTTTGTGCCGAACGGGGAACAATAGCAAATCCCAGAGTAGAAACTACAGACATCGATCCAATATTTACCGATCTTTGCGTTCCCAGTTGACAGCCTTGGAGGATTTCAATTGATATGAAACGTTGGAGACAAACTTTACATTAATCGATTGGAGTCGTCCAAAATTTTGGAGCGAAAAAAATTACGATTTTTTAAATCAGACCAAATTTCGTTAAAGTAGGCCCAAATTTCGCGTTGAGCTGATGCGTGGGGCAATTATGTTGATACTTAGATTTCTATCTTTTTCGAAATCGTAAAATAATATTTAATTTTAGTCAAAAAGAAGGACCTTCCTTGAACAATTACAAATAGAATGAGATACAAAAAACAATTTATAACCATGAAGTACCAAACTCTGGCATATTTATTCACTACACTGAATTTTACATAAATTATAGCCCTGATTTATAAATCCTTAAAAAATCTTCAGATCGGGCTTGTAGAATTTAGTGAAACTTCAGTTACACGTAGGCAATCAGTCAATCTCGAGGTACCGTAGTGCATTTAGCGAAAAAATGTCGGTACAGCATGAAACTAGGGTGAGAGTAAAAATAGGCGTAGCCCGATTGTCATGTTATACTAGCTCCCATCTCCCCAACTTTTGTACTGACATATATTTCAGTCTATTGGTAGTATGTGTGTCATATTGGCTGCGCGATAGAATTCAACCTGTTTTTATATGAGAGGTTCAAAATTGGTTTGCATGGGTGCAAAATTACTGGGTCGATCCACCTTAATAGTGACTACTAGTCATAATTAGTAAGGAGAGTACAATAAAAAATGACTTTCAATTCATTGTGTATATCCGTGTGTATTTTGTTAGTACATATTTCACAGTTGGATGAAAACCACTCTATTGACTCAAAGGCCATGAGGGCAAAAAGAATAAGTACTATTTACAATATGAGCGGCCGATTTGTATGGGATTTACAATGTCGAGCCCTCAGGGCGAGACATTGTTAAATCCCATTCAAATCGGACGCAAATATTGTAAATAGTACTTATGATATGTCAAGACAACAACTCTGGTATTCGTTTGTTGAAAAAAAATTGGATGACAAGTACTATTGAAAATCCAAGGCAGGATGAATTCAATTCAATTGAAAAAGTTTTTAGCATTCTTTTGTTTTATTGATGACAATGAATAGTCCTTTTGTTGTAAATGATATAATACACAAAATAATGAGCTGGTTTTTGTTATTAACTGTAGCGGAAAGTTCTGCAATGAAATTTGGATAAATCTTGAACAATTTACAACACTTTGAGCTGATTGAATGTGTTTGAGCAGCTCGCGTCGCTCGGCAAGATTTTCGGCAATCAATTCGTGTCTTGTGTCACGTCTTTGAATACGGCCCCTGCACAAAAATATCGACATTACACACTGGAAAAGTGTCACTCCCATTCTAATTTAAAATCAATCATGATAAAAGTTGCTGTAGTTTTGAAGGCTGTGCTGTAGTTTGTAATGATTACTTTTACTGCAATAAATTATTTTGAATTTGTAGAAGACAGCGATCAAAACAGGATGAGAAATTTTAGCGAGCGAAAACGAAACTTCATTTCATGCGTAGCACTTTCTTGTTGTTTTTAAAACTTGACCAACTAGTTGGTTTATACTAAAACAATTAGACCTCTCGTCCTCATGTGCTATGATATCAATAGACCATTCAGCTGCGCCTCATGGTCTATTAAGTAATGGTCCGTATAAGAACTAGGCAAGCCAACGGCAAAGCACGCTGGAATGCAATTAACTTCTATTGACAATATAGGCAATTTCATTGGCTTAGACATGGAAATCAGCAAATTCATTATGCTAGAAAAACTTGTTTGAGGATTTTTAGGGATATATAAGCACATGTGGTACTCACACACATGATATGCAATTTTAAAAGACTTTGTACGTGGGGAACCTAGCGTAAAATGCTGATTCTCACTCCTTTGTTCTTCTTTAATGTGATTGGTCTAGAGACTTTTTGTTGCCATACCACTGCGGGATGAGCTTTGAATATCGTACGACGTTCTAGAATAAACCTAGAATATTCTGCGATAAAAAGGACAAGAAATCGTGCGATTTCCCACGATTATCTTAGATGATGAGGTGTGAATTTTCACGGTAAATTCGCGCTTAAGATCTTCTACGATCTCATGCGATATCCGACGAAAGCCGGAGGCCGGTGAATTGCCCTTTCGATCTCATGCGATCTCGTAGAATATCATATTTAAAGAGATAGCACTGTCCTCATGGAATTTGCTACGATTTTCCACGATATGAATGCGATCTTCTAGAAATTTCTGGAAGATGTTTCAGGTGATATTGCCATACTAATTATTTAAACAATATCATAAACAATAAACAATTGATATTATTCAGTGTCCCGCAAACATTACACACAAAATAACACGTGAAACGGATGTAGGGTTGTTAGCACCCAGCAAACATTGCACTATAAACCATGTGAAATAAATGTGACATTGTTCTCTGAGTGCGCGGCCATGTCGAAGAGAACATTTTCCAGCAGCTACGACGACCAATAACTAAGCAACAATAATTCAGTTTTAATATGTATCATTTTCCTAAAATCATACACGAGCTTTCTGTGGAATTTGTCTAAAAGTGTGTATCTCTATCAAGCGAATACGATCTTGTTACTGTTTTTACTCATCTAGTAGGCGCTATTTCAAAATTATTATTCTAATGATTCAACTAGTGCAGTTTCAGACGTTTAATATCTAAACCGGAAAGTGCGGGCATCTTTAAGTTGCTCTCTGCGTTGTGGAATAAGTAGTAACCCGAGCTAACAACAATAACAACTAAGGAACTTCGTAGCAAAAATATATAGGCTTGTGATCGATTTTGTCCCGCAAGATGATTACGAGCCATATTTTACTGGTACGTACGAACCATAATCTAACAAAGTCTCAGGTACTCGTTGTACTCTACAAAACATTATGAATTAAGAGTAAAGTAACGGCCGCTCGCGTTCTTGTCTACGGATCAAAAGAGTTAATTATAACTGCGGAGGGATAGTATCGCCGCTGTAGTTCGATTAAATTGGTCGTAAGCTCCGATAGCCCTCGCCATGATAATATATTTCTTGTGTAACAGAAGGATTAACCAAGAACGCCCCGCTAGTAAAAGCCACAGTGATGATGTTTGTATAGGCATTTGAATAACAACTTTGACTCACCTCCGCATCTATGCCTGTTATGCTCGCTTAATCTTTTTAGGACTTCTAGCATATTTCAGGAATATGGCAGTAGGAATGTCCGACCATAATACAGATATCAGAATATGTAACGAAGATTATAATACCAGAAACGAAGCCAGAGAGTGGGGAACTGAACTACGCGATCATACACACCACGCTTCTAACGTTTGGTGGTTAATGGATAATGGCGCCTCTCTTTCAAAAAGTGCGAGTTAACCACTCAGAAGCGAGGAACACTAGACACCAGGTTCCACTCGCTCAACAATAAGAACACAGGCGCGATTTTTTTAGATGCACGGCAATTCCGTGTGTTAATTTAAAATTAAAATCGACACAAATTTTTCCCCTGTTCTAACATTACAGTTAAATCAAGGAGTTTACATGGATAAAAAAAAACCTGATCGAAATCTTGCAACTTGTTTTGATTATTCAACAAAATCGCATAAAATCCAACGTTAAGAGTTGAACTCTGGGCCGATACCGCATGTCCTTTTCATAATTCCTCTTTTATCGCATAAAATCCAAAGCTATATAACCAAAACATAAAATCGAGCTGGACGCATTCTTTTAGCATTGACACTAAATCGCATTAAATCCAAGTTTGTGTTACTTTATCGCACAAATTCCTTCAAAATCCAATAAGGCGAAAAGGTGTTAGATAAAGTTATGCCATTTAACTGGATTTTGTGGCATGGTGATTTTACACCTTCATCGCCATGTTCGATCAAGTGAGATTTTCTAGAACATCGAACGAAATCATAGAACATCGCAAATGCATGGGATTTCAGCTCGCACGGGTATGTTCTCAAAGCAAGTCGAAATCTATCAATTTTTTACTTTTATTATGTTACTAGTTATGATAACTTTCTGTGGTAAAAAAATGGGACACATCCCACGTGGGGAACCTTCAATGCCGTAGAACAATGGAGGTTTGCCTAGTTCTTGCATGGATGATTACTTAATCATATCACATTCGGCCTCGAGGTCCAATTGTTAAATAGATAGTGGTGACTCCATGTGCTTGTCCTTCCGTCCGTAACCCAGGTAGCCCAATTCTAGGCGGTCGCGCGCGTTTTGAACCCGTTGCAAAAAAAAAAAATATCTGCAAGGCAACATGTTGATACGACCAAACTTAGGGTCAGTTATGTGTGTGTTAAGCTGGTCGCTGTGACATGGTCACGTGGTCATGACGATTTCTACGATAGAAAGCTTTTATGTTTTTCCAGCGGTCCGTCAAGGTTCTTCAAATAATACCATGATCGCCTCGGTTTCTTTTGTTCTCCGAGGGACATTTACTAGCCTAAATTCCCTCATTATAAATGCAAGGGAAATTTAGTAGACAAAAAAAAACCTTTGTCTTGTACTACATTTCCCTCTCGTGACATCACCAGAGGGAAATTTAGTAAAAGACAAAGGATTCTTTTGTCTACTAAATTTTCCTCATTAATATGCAAGGCAAATTTAGTAGACAAAAGAATCCTTTGTGTTCTACTAAATTTCCCTTGCATTTTTAATGAGGGAAATTTAGAAGCCAAAAGCTCTCGTCTTCAACTTATCTCCTCTCCAACTAATTGTTGAGAGAACCTAGTTGAAGACAAAACCTTTGTCTTCTAGGCGTAGTCGAACTAAGCGCTGTTGTTACACTGCGCGTATTGGACGACTCGCCCAAGTGAAAAAAATTGAAATCTCATTTGCTCTAGTCAGCGTGAGCTCATCTTACATCCATGTGGGATGGCTGCTTTCGAAACGCGCATGCTCGGTTTTAATTTCGGCAGATTTCGATAAAGTTAGAAAATATATTTCAAGCTCTGACTTACGACACGATGTCACAAAAACGCAACTACTACGCAATGAGTGATCATGAAGAGTAACGATGCAAGGTCTCTTGGGAGACCAAATTACAATAGCGGCTGCGCTTGTTCACTGAACCATGTTTCTTTATCCAGAGCTAAGCTGCACTCGAACTACGGGTTTATTTCCTCGGCGATCATAGTATTACAAAGTAATAACATGGCACACTCGGGAAATTAGGGATTAAATTTCCCCTAGACCCTCGGAAGACTTTTTAAAAGCCTTCGGGCTGCGCCCTCACGGCTTTTAAAAAATTTTCCTCGGGCCTCGGGGACATTTAATCCCTAATTTCCCTCGGTGCCATGTTATTACTTATAAGTAAAATGACTCACTTTCAATTCCCTTGAAGTTTCTAGATATACGCGACGCTAAAAATATCAGCACTCCTACTTCCCCCACTTTCTGTTATAATGAGGAGTTAAATGACAACGTTTGAAAATACATCTATTACAAGTTATATTTGAGGGGAATACCTGAGATAATGCATTTCGCGAAAAGTGGTATTCCGCCGGGAGGAGATTCACCCGTTTCTCAAAGTACATGTATTAACTAATGTCTGCTTTCTAAACGGTCCAGGTAAAATACTTACGCAGAATGCTGCTGAAGAAGGAGGAAAACGTTGCGTTACCCGTGACCGCACCGGGAATCGACGGATTGTTTCTAATGGTTTTAATCGTGAAGCCACCCAAGCCTGTCACATCTATTTCGACGACATGTTCATCTAGACTAAAAGTAATAGAAAAGAAAGTGTTAGGAGCGAATGTCGCACTGCGTTTTATAGTAATACCGGGGAAAGCAGAGGCCCAAACTCGCACACACAGCAAACCATTCAGGTACTGATATTTCGGGTTTTCATTGAATGAATTTAGTTGGATTGAAACATTTCGGCATTCCCGGCGTAATCAATCGAACGTTCGGTAATCGAACTCAATCGAATACCAATCGTTCGATTGATTTTCGACTTGTTCGGCAATCGAACACAATCGAACTCACAGCAAAATCTTCACAATCGAACAAAATCGAACGTTCGGAAATCGAACTTTAAACATACTTAGATTTTTCTCCCTAAAGGTACCAAATTGGGAGTGGTTTTATCAGATTTTGACTCCAAAAAGGTACCTACAAGTCCGAATATAGTGCAGAATTTTTAAAAGACCTGAGCTCTACTAGACGTTTGAAGCTACAATAGCCTGTAAAAGATTATGTGCTGAGACAATACACCAAATGTTTCACTCCAAAATATGCTACCCTAGCTAGCAGAGGCTTTTCCTCGGTAACTCGCTCTTTCGTTTTGTTGCTAGCGCTCGCGGTTTTTCTGTCGTGCGTTTTCATTTGTTATCTCGCCCCCGGCCAAAACAACTACGCGAATGTGTGACACGTGACTAACTTTGTATAATTTTAAAAGACTGGACAGAAGAAAGCACTCATGCTCGCAGGTTACAATGTGGTAAAACATGTCTCTTTTTTACCCCCCAAATGTACCAGAGGGCCCTAAAAATTACATGAACCAAAAACATCCCCTCCCCAAAGGTTTGGGAGTCCCCGTCTTTCTCCGGGAAATCCTGTCACACATTATTCATAATTACCGAACAAAATCGAACAATCCAATCTGTTCGATTGGTTGGTGTTCGATTTTGTTCGAAAATCGAACTCACAGCAAAGCTCGCGTTCGATTTTGTTCGAGTGCCGAACAAATCGAACGATTGGTGTTCGATTGCGTTCGATTGATTTTTTTTGTTCGGATTTGTTCGATTGATTTCGCCGGGGGCATTTGACCTTATATGTTACAGTAACAAACAACGGATCGGAAGGGTAGCGGCTAGGTTGGCTAATTATGAAGAATGCAGAAGCGATCAGTAGTATACCGACGTATTACCGACGACCGGTTAGCGCAGTGGTCAGCCTCGTAACATGGTATACGGGCTTAGGACTCAATGCCCAAATCTCAGGGCTCAACGCACAAACTATGGCCGGGATCAGGGCTCAGGGGGGTAGGCTCAGGGCTCAAGAGGCTTGGATCGGGGATCAAACGGTACAACTTCGAATCAGGGCTCAATCCTAAAATTTCTCCTTTTTTCAAAATCTAACTACGATTTCTTCCTCATGTCACGTCAAGTCTGCTGCCCGGATTAAGTCGATAGGGGATGTTTTGCTTGTTTTTGTTTTTCCTCTATTTCATATTCATTTTTCTAGTTCACTAAACAGAGTACAGTAAAAAAATTTCGCACGCTCCGCGCGCATAAGGAAGACTTCAATATAATATGGTTTTTGGACTTATGCAACACGAGAACAATACGTCCGTAGTGCCATTTCAATAGAATGCCTATGTTACAAGAACATGTGTATCTTGGCAAGGGGCCCAGAAAAAGGGTAACAGCCAGGCCTGGCAGATAATCACTATGTTTTTTGCTAAAAAAAAACTGACCCCTTTTTACGTAAGCGTGAGTTTGACGTTACAACATAGAAATTGATCATTCGGGCCATGCTTCATGCACATGAACAATAATTTTGTCACTTACGGCGCGAATGAAGAATAAACCTTACAGGCTTCATCTACCTTTTCTCCAAGGCATTTGATATGCGTTTTTCAAAATCAGGGCGCGCTTCGCGCGCAACAACGAAAAATAAGATCCTCTCTTTCTGTAAAATGTCTTCTAGTTCAATTAGGGGGCAGAGGAAATCACAAAAACGTTGAACAGCTCTGAGGGGATTACGTTAATCATATTCCTTATAGAGGGGTGAAAAAAAAATTCGAGCAAGCAAACGGCGTCCGAAAAAAATTCGTGCCGTGTTTGCAGTAGGAAAAAAATTCCTAACGAGAAAAAAAATTGTCCCTCCCTCCCCTCAAAAATATCTAATGGTCCGTCCCTAATATGCATGTAATATGAGTCGGAATTCATGCCATCAAATTACAACTAGTTGTAGTTCTCGCTAAATGTGCCAACGAGAAAGACAGTGAATCATATGGCTGCCCTTTTGAAAATATGAATTCCTCTGACTCACTGCTGCCGTAATTTCATTTGGCGGACTATAGAGACAAATATCTACCTCTACATTTCATACATGTAAGGTTGCATTTCCAATAACAACAGCGCGAGAAATATATAAAAACACAGCATCGCGGCGTTGGCTACACGGGCGCACTTCAGAAGTGGACAAGGGGTCAAATAGTAGATTTCTCTTCTGATACTGATAGTGCTCAAGTATTTGGTTACCACTTTCAAAATCCTGGCACTTTGATTGGCTAGTGGTTACACCACTCTGAACTCGAGAATGTTTCTCCTCGCACGGCTCTACTAGTTGTAGCTCTCGCTAAAAGTGCCAACGAGCAATAGAACAGTGAGACATGTTGTGCCCTTTTGAATAATATTAGTTCCTCTGAGTCACTGATGCGCCCTGATTTCATTTGGCCGACTATATGTAGGTCATTTTAGAAACAGATATCTACCTCTAAATTTTATGTAAAGGATGCATTTCCATGAGCATATGAAAAAGCTAAATCACTATGATAGCAATGGTTGTGTAATAATAACAGCGCGAGGAATATACACAAACATAGCATCGCGGCGTTGGCTACACGGGCGCACTTCAGAAGTGGACCAGGGGTCAAATAGTAGATTTCTCTTCTGATACTGATAGTTTGTAAGCATTTGGTTACCACTTGAATAATAATGCTCTTTCGAAATCCTGGCACGTTGATTGGCTAGTGGTTACACCACTCTGAACTCGAGAATTTTTCTCCTCGCACGGCTCTATAATGCTGCCGCCTCGCAGCCTCGCCTCTTGGCTCGGACTAATAATAGAATTCTAGAGATCTTTAGTTTAGGTTGCATATTAGCTAAGCACGTTGAGTTGTGACTAGGCTCGCGCACGACAGACTCAACAAAAATCAACATGCTCGAAAAAGAAACAGCGAATTTTTACCTTCTTCATCCTTCTGAGTAGCTTTTCCCCCGTGTAGGAACAACCTGAATGTAAATCTGTTCGGAACTTGTGAATGTCCTGCCATCTCCCTATCTATAAACAGTGCTCTTTATCCAGTGACTTTGATCCACGAAGCGCATTGTTTTAACAACTTGCCGCCATATAGACTATCCAAACAAATTATTTCAAAAGTCAAAATAACAACCTTCTTGACTCACGCTACTGCCGTAATGTACAGATGCAGCTTCTCCCAGTTAGTTTGACCTTTCGACAAAATTCTGTCCCGTTATAAATGCCCGTTTTGTGAAAGAAATGGCCAGATATCCCCACACTCGACCGTCGGCACCATGTCGTGACGTCACGCCTGTGACGTCAGGCTTCAGGAAGCTCCAAAAAAAAGGAGGCTCCAAAAAAAAGGACTAATTCGGCCCCTACTATACTACTCTTTTTTTTAAGTGAGGGGGGATTTTGCGGGGGAATACGTAATGAGCCAGGTACTCTTTTGTTTTCAACACGTGGCTGCGGTTTCAGAAAACCGCAGACCAGAAACTTTCGGTACCTTGAAGTCCTTGAAAGACACAACGCCTGACGAGCGCCGACACCGAGCGTGGTATAATTGGATCTCTGTTCTGGATCTGAAATCACTTCACTTTACAGGAAGCGGAAATAACTGGAAACAAGTTTCAAACTTTCTATTGACAAACGTCTTTGTTCATGACCACCACGTGACCCGAAGCGGCAAGATTAGTGAAAGTAAAGTTGTATTTGTATCAGTATAGTCAAGTTCCTACACACGATAGCCTGCTCTGTTTGCTTTCGAGAGGAGTCGTTTTCACGAGGAAAAATTACAGGCTGCAATTCTATTTAATTGGACATTATGTTCTACTTCTCCACTGAATGCGAAAGTGTCAGGACTATAGCTGAATTCACAGGAACTGAAAACTTTTGTCACGAGTTACAGTAGAACAACAATGGCGCCCAAATCGAGCGCGGGAGTTTTCGTGCTTTGCCGTGTTTTGTGGGTTCTTCAGCTCCCTAAAGACATGGAATAGCTTTGAAAGTCACGGGTATAATGGGTGCGGTGTGGATTGGAAACTCACTGTTCGCTGGAGTTTGACAAACATTCAGTATGAAGTGGATTAAACTGCAAGCTCTTTGGTAAGAATGTTTTTTGTTTTATGAGAAATATTTTCTCTGACTAGACGATCTCTTCAGGGAATTTGATTCCTCGGCCGTACGATTTAGAAAAGATGATCATAGACTTTCAACTGTGTTTTGGCCATTCATTGAATTATAGAATTGATTACTTTATTCTATCTATTGATAGCTATCTATTATAAGTTATTTCTTGAAAACTTTCGACCTGTGTTTCAATTTGTTTTGGATTCTTCGTGAGTAATGCACTAGTCAATTGAAACCACCACCCCTAGGGACCCGGGGAAGGGTGGGGTTATCGTGGGGGTTTAAAGCATTTTAAAACAAGAGTCTGTTCCGAGGGGGTGGTGGATTTGACTGGTTTTGATTCTGGAACCTGTTCCCACCCCCGGGAATGTTTATTTGCTTTCAAATAGATTATTTCGGTCAATCTTTCACTTTGATTTTGGCCATGCAAATCTACATGTTGAACAATGCAATTCATTGGAATCATTCGATTTTAGTGCATTTTTCTGTACTTGCATCCCTTGTTTCATATAGGACACCACACTAGCTGAGGCCCACTCCCCTTTTGACGATCATAGAAAGGTGTGTTCTTTCTTTGATGCTTGCAAGTAAAAGGTGATTTCAATCCAAGTTTTTCAAACTTTTCTCAGGAGGAGAATGCCCCCTCAAACAGAAATTATTTTGTTTTTCTGTCTCATTTCTATTTTCTCTCCCCCCCCCTAAAAAAAACCATTTTTTCAGTATTTTAAGTGCAATTAGGTGAAATTCAAGTACCTTTTTTTTGCTTTTCTGGACATCTTGTAAACCTGAAACTTCATGAATTTCAGACCCTTCTACAAAATTGCTCTACCCATAATATGGAGTTATGTATTTGGAACACCTTGGACTTTGCGGCCTTCTGCTTAACACCCGTATGGCCAGGAGTAGTGTCTGGTCCAATATCTTTTGAAGGGTCTGCACGCAAGTATAGTAACTTGTGTTATTTCCATTATGAAATCTAGATGGCAACCTGTTTCAATATACAGCTGAGGGTTTTTATAGAATTGGGTCGACATAGAGTTTCATTGTAGTAATCCAGAGTGGGGAACTTTGACATTATACATTTCTCCGTTTTTCATTTTGTTGTTCATGGCATACAACATTTAGTTTCCAAAATAGACCAAAATCAAGGAAGTGATTCTAAGTGTTTCAGTAACTGTTTCAGTAAACTCTATGTCGACCCAATCCTGGTAAAATGTCTCATATTCATTTCTCTGGTGTATCTATCAATAATATTATCTTGTGAAATTATTCTACTTACTATTCTGTCAGATAATGCAGTTTTTTCCACTGAGGAATAACCATTGTCCTGAATATATCATGAAAGTTATTAGTCCCCTGGTTATTGTGTCCCCCAGCTGACCCCAAGCCAGTAATCCTCGTTGAGAGGTGTAGGCTGTATTGGAAAAAGTAAAAAAGTAAAGTTCCCCCCTGCCCAGAAGGGCGTTGAAAAGTGACCCCCACCCCTATGGAATTTCTAAAAAAATTACAGTATTTGTATGGAAAAGAGCAGGGAGCTTGCTTATTCTGACTGTAAGCCGTGGGACATGGGCCAAGCAATAAAATAAATCAAGCCAATCAAGCAATTAAATTTATTTGAAAACTTGAAAATTTAGTCATTACAAAATTTGAAACTGCAAACTTTTTAGGGTTGAAAAGATTACCAAATATTTTAGGGGGATATTTTTCGGATATTTTGCAGGGATACAGCTGAGGCACCAAATGAGGCAAGATATGGGGATTAGGGGATATGTTGGTCTACAGACTTGCCTCTATACAATCTATACAATCCCTCTGTGTTGAAATCAAACAATTCACTTGTGACCGAGACAACTCTGGGCTGAGCGATATGGTATTTGTGTAGGGACAGCATAAAACTGTCTATCTCAGGGGTCATATGAGTCAAGAAATAGGACAGGGCAATTCTTTTTAGGGGCGGCTGTAAGGCCTAACAGCCCTAACAGTCCCAAATAGCACAGGGCTGCTGCTAGGGACAAACTGCTTGGAGGAAGCATTCCTTACTCCCACGTCTAAAAGACGGAGCACATATTATGATCAACACATACAGCCCTAACAGCCCTGGCTGGCCTGACAACCCTAACAGCCAACAAACCTAACAGCCCTAACAAACCTAACAGTCCTAAACAGCAGAGAGGAAGCATTCCTAAAAGGCGGGGCACATATTATGATCAACACCTAACAGCCCTCTGTTAGGGCTGTTAAGACTGTTAGGGCTGTAAGTGGTGTTAGGGTTGTTAGGTGTTTATCATAATTTGTGCCCAGGTCTTTTAAGAGCAAGTTTCTGTGAATATCAACCAAGCCGGGAAGAGTCTAAAAAATCAAAATTTCCCAAACTTTCCTTAAACATAGTCTATGATGAGGTGTCTTCGGCGCTGAAAGAATTTTTTGATTTAATTTAAATGTCAGTGACAAAACCCGGATTTTTCATTTTTTGCCCAAAAAGGGGTGAAAACCCTACAGAACAATCGCAAGTATTTATCAAAATACCAAGTTATTTTCTGAAAAGTACATCATATGTGCGTTCGTTTTAACTTCTTTGCACAAACATCCGCTACACGTACAATATTTTCTGTATTTTTAAATATTTTGAAAAAGTGCACGTTTTGGAAATGTAAAAAATAACCATATTTGCGACCGAATATCGCCCATGTTGGGACGTGTTTGAACATAAGAAAGATATAATAGAAAAGGGCATTCATTCCCCTTCCTGAAAATACAAAAACATTTTTGTGCAATTAAAATGGCGAGTTTCTGCAAATCCTTGAAGGCGACGCTCTAACCGCCTAAATTAACATGGGATTTCTATGTATATGCAGAATATTTTATTTTTACCACGCAATACGTTGTAAATGTTTGACGAAAAATAACTAAAGTAGCTATTAAATACATTGAATTATAGCAAAACATATTTATTTTCACATTTTGCTAATTTTACAGCATTTTAGTGATGTTTGTACAAGGGAGGGAGGGGGAGGGCCACCCCCTCTGAGGTTTACTTGCGATATTTTCGACAGGCTTTAGAATTAGGACACCAAAATTTCAGTAGCTGTTGATGTTTCCATCGCACAATATTTATTGGGAAATTGTCATTTCGTTACCATGGTAACGAGTTAGTGCGTCATCATATGTTCAGGTTAGAGCTATGTTCGGCAATTTCTTTCTCCTTTGGCTTTCAATCAAAATTTTTAGGGTTTAAGACTTACGTCCTATAGCAATAAGTTACGGAGGTTTCAAATCAATTTCGATCATGCCATCCTTAACAAATCTTGACGGGAACGAGAACCCTTATTTGCATAAAATTTGCCTTTTTTGTGCATATATTTGCCAGCCTTTGTGCTGATTTTGTGGAAAGCTGGTCAAATATGTAAGGCATTCTAAGTAGTCTACTAAAAGGGTTTCAGTTTGTTTGCAACATAATCAAAATACAGGGAAACAACGGTGAGTTCTATTTTGCTGATTCAGCACTTTTGGCTAATAAACGTTTCACTGGTTGGCAATGACTACCGCAAACCAAACAGCAATATATCTAGTAAATATAGCTTCAATTAATTTTAGCTTAGAAAAATAAATAAATACACGGATATTTTCAATTTGTAAAAGAAAGTGTAAGCCGTACTCACTTGGCTTAAAGGCAGACACGCCCCTGGCATTAACTGTGTCAGCGGATTATGCGCCAAGCAGATATTAAATTTGCATTTTCGACTTTGAAGAAAACATGTTTGACTCTATTTGTGAAGATAAAATTCGCCTCTCCGCGCGGCCATGTGATATCCTCTATGTATTATCAAAGTGGAAACAATTTGGTTCATCCCTCATCAATTTGGATGACGTCATACCACTTGACCACGCAGTTGCACCCCCATTGCCACTTAGACATTTTCGCCAAAGTTTGGTTGTCTGAGGCTCATCCCTCCCTAAGATATAAACCGTTTCTCGTTTGATGACGTCATCTGTGATGTCATAACACGTGACAACGCAATTCCACCCCCCTTGTCACTTAGATAATTTCACCCAAGTTCTGTTGTATGAGGTTCATCCCTTCCCAATACATATACACTTTCTCGTTTAATGGCGTCATCGATTACGTCATACCCCGTGACCATGCTGTTGTACCCCCCTTGCCATGGGAAGGTTCATCCCTTCCCATGATATACATAACTTTTTTCTGGTGGGTTGCCTGTGTGATCCCGGACGAGCGCACAAACCGGAAGTCCATGACAAAACAGATCGATGCCAATCTCGTTCCCAGAGCCTATTCTGCTGTTGTTGTTTGTCGTAGGCACTGACGGCAGACAATCGTAGCCAATTCTGATTGGCCGATATTCCCGCCCGCTATTTAACAATTATTCGCCGAAGGCGAAGTGAATAGTGGCGAATAGTCCCCGAGACCGGAGGTCGAGGGGACTATTCGCCACTATTCACTGAGCCTGAGGAGAATAATTGTTTTAGTATATACTACACGGGAACACTCCAAAAATATCCGAACGACACTAAATGTGGCGTTTGCCGACATTTTGTAGCCTCTTTCTGTATGCATGACGTTTGTCACGCACGTGACATTACGTCAGACTTCACTGCAAGCATTCGGCTACTGAACACATGGTGGAAACTTGCTGCTGTTTTAGAGAAGCAAAAACGCTAGAAAACACTTGTTTTAAAACCTTAATATCGACTACGATAAACGATTTAAGTTTTAGAAGGTTGCAAGGATGGATTCAAGGGATAAATTCGCATTTTGTGCCTTGGATTATGGATTGTGAAACTGCAGAGTTGCTTCGCTAAAAACACTGCCTTTGGTCGCCATTTCACCAACGATGGATGACTATATTTTTCAACCTGCTGGCAGAGAAATTCAAGATTCGTTTGGAATATTCAAACAGAAATTTGGGAAATTAACCTCTTCAAACTCTGGGACAACGAGGAAGACCTTGTTCATAAAAAGAGAGACCACTTTAAATACGTTTGATGTCGGATGGCTCGTGATCAAGCGAATCAACAAGTCGACGGTAAGCTTAACTGAAATTCTCTCTTAAACGGCACTCAATGACTGGCTTCTACGATTTACTGTCCCTTCCAACCTACACGTACATGTAAATGTTCGGCAAAGTAGATATGTTTTCGACAAAATCGCCTTAATTAATATGTTGTTGTGAATGTACTTAATTCGTCTCTCTAAAGTGCCGTGAACGAATCATCGATCTCTGTGATTCCGAAGAACTGAAAAACAAGAACAGCACATTTTCGAAGTTCAAGAAATACATTCTCTCTCTGATTCACCTTGAAAAACTAAAGAGACAACATAAGTTAATTGAGAAAGATTTTTCCGTTGCATTTCGAATCAGATAGTTCCTTTAGAAAGTAAAAATATCCGAACCACTTGCACTCGGGCTTCTCAATCTCGGGATAATGCTTTCGATCTCGGAATATTGTGGCATTATCCCGAGATAGCGAACCAATTAAAACGCGCGATCTATGGAGGTTCCCGTGTAGTATATACTAATTTGAAATATGCCTAACGAACAAAGACGGTCACCATATATGGAAAACCGGATACATCCGATTTCGTCTGCGTCCCGAGTAAGCATGACCGAGAGGCTCTGGGAACGAGGTTGAGGTCGATGCATATACACTTTTGTTTTCTTTCTTCTTTTTCTGTATGTAGCTATGGGGCTCTGTTGGAGCTCCGCTAGAATTAAATTTCAAGTTTGAAGAAAATGTGTTTTTCTTCTTCTTTGAAAATTGAAGGAAATTTTTTAAGGTGATAAAGAAATGAAGGTGATATTTTTACCGTGGATAAGAAAGTGGAGATATACATAGGCATTTCGTAGCGCCTAACAATGTATGGACTGTTTTATTTGTCAAAATAGTTTGATATATTTTTCGTTTGCATCAATTCAGACGACATTGTTTTCAACGAACAAAGAATGATTAACAAACAGAGATGGAGAAACCCTCACGCTAAAATATATTTAAACACGTATCTATAAATCGTTAAGCCAAACAAAAGCATTTCATTGAAGTTCATTTTTACTATATTTTTTTCAAATTGCTGCTAAGTATTATATTAATGTTTAGTCCATTTCCAGTAAAAGTAATTAAAAAAATACAGAAAAACAGGCTTAATAGTTTATTTTTTAGCCAATAAGTGCTGAATCAGCAAAACTGAATATTGAGTTTTTTTCTACCTTGATTTTCATTACGCTGCAACCAAATCGAAACCTTTTTAGTGGACAACTTAGAGTTCCTTACCTTACCTACTTGACCAACTTTCCACAGACTCAGCACAAAGGGTGGCAAATATATTCACAAAAATGTCGACTTTTATGCAAATTAAGGGTTATCTATCCCGTCAAGGTATCTTGTCTGCAAAACCTCCGTAACCTATTGCTAGGAAGTAAGTATTGAACCTGATAATAGTATTGGACATCTTCATCGAAAGCCTGCGCGGACAAAGAAATTGCTGAACATTTTTTGATGTTATACCTCGTTACCATGGTAACAAAGTGACACCTTCCCAACAAACGTTGTGCAGTGGAAACACCACAGCTACTGAAAATTTGATGTCCTAATTCTAAACCCTCTCGAAAATATCACTAGCCAGTAAACCTCAGAGGGGGTGGCCTCCCCTCTCCCCTCCCTTGTACAAACATCACTAAAATGCTGTAAAATTAGTCAAACGTGACAATGAAATATGTTTTGCTATAATTCAATGTATTTAGTAGCTACTTTAGTTATTTTTCGTGAAAAATGTACAAGGTATTGCGTAGTATAGACAAAATATTCTATATATACCTGGAAAATCTATCTTATTTTAGGCGATTAGGCGATTAGGGTTTGCAGAAGCTCGCCATTTTAATTGCACAAAAATGTTTTTATATTTCCTGAAAGGAGAATGAATGCCCTTTTCTATGATACCTTTCTTATGTTCGAACTCGTCCCAACATGGGTGATATTCGGTCGCAAATATGGTTATTTTTCTACATTTCGAAAACGTGCACTTTTTCAAAAATATTAAAAACACAGAAAATATTGTATGTGTAACGGATGTTTGTGTAAAGAAGTTAAAACGAACGCACATATGATGTACTTTTCAGAAAATAACTTGGTATTTTGATAAATACTTGCGATTTTTCTGCAGGGAGACGTTAAATTGGGGCAAACATTACCAGGTTTTCACCCCTTTTTGGGCAAAAAATGAAAAATCCGGGTTTTGTCACCGACATTTAAATTAAATCAAAAAATTCTTTCAGCGCCGAAGACACCTCATCATAGACTATGTTTAAGGAAAGTTTGGGAAATTTTGATTTTTTCGACTCTTCCCGACTTGGTTGATATTTACAGAAACTCGCTCTTAAGAGGTGGGAGTAAGGAATGTTTTCTCGATGCTGTTTAGGCCTAACAACAGCCCTAACAAGAATTTCCCTGTCCTATTCCTTGACAGGTCAGGGGTTGGGCCAACTTTCTTGATTGTGCGTGCATGTGTTAGCCACAACACCAAGATATCTTGCATCTTTTTTCTCATGTGAAACAGGTGCCAGTTTTGTCCCTACCCCAAAGTTGTCCCAGGGTCTTCTCCATCGTTTTTTAAAATGGTGGTTGACTCGGGAGAAGACCCTGGGGTGGGCTGAGTCACATGACCGTTTCACAACAAAGGACAACCTCGTTTCCATGTTTTCAAACAGTGGTCATGTGACTCAGCCTCCCCCAGGGTCTTCTACTCGACCAACCGCCATCTTGAAAATTACCCACAAGACCCTGGGGACGAGGTTGATATCTCACCTCATGTGAACAAGCCCTACGGGTGTCTACATTTTTATTAGTTGAGTTGTCCTCATGCTTTTTGTGTTTTGTAAAAGGCACAAAGGCAGTAATATTAGTCTAAATATAATAAATGTATTTTTGATACTATAATTAACTACTACCATCTTTTCTTCCATATAATAGTTGGGAGCTCCGCTTTTAGGCAGTGCCTAAATCTATATTACAGTTTATTATTGTCGACAAACCAACTAGCCTAATTGTTGTAACATTTGTTTTGCCAAATGCTTTTCTTGCTTAAAGTTTTGAGTAATGTTTTTTTATAGTCGTAATTTTACTCGAATAGTTCAGCAGTGAAAGGGTGGGGTTGATGAATAATGACAATAGTTAATAGATCTATTAGTTTTCTGTAAATATTTATAGAATACTAATATCGATATTACCCACCCTTTCCCTGCTGAATATTCAAGCCCTCCTCGCTCTTTTAGTTTGATGGATCTTGTATCCAGTTTACAAGGCTAGTCATGTGACCTGAGTTGTGCCTTCTCATTGGATACTTGCTTCATGAATAATTGATGAATATTATAGGAATATTTGCAAGAGCGTGGAGTTTCGGTTAGCGGATATTTGAAGGGTTCACTAGTAGAAATCGCTACTGCAGTGGAAAACATGGTTTTGCCAGTGGACCCAAACTTCGAAAAGGACCAAACAATTGATGCAGGGGGGATCGTTATTCATGGTATCGTAATTCCTGATCCTTTTTCCTTAAAGGTGATGAATAACTTCAACTCATCGCCGCCGTTTGGTTCGTACGATATTTTTAACCGTTTGATCTATTACTCCACTGATTACGATAAGCAAGGACTCGCCGCTTACAAGTCATTTAACGATTACCGTTTGTTTAATGATGGGTACGTAGAATCCTTACTCACCGCTAGGTTGAATGAGGCCGGTTTCCATGTATATGTGGCCAAAGTGCGGACCTTCATGAAAACTAAAACTGATGAAGGAAAGGACTTTTACGATTTGTAGTTTATTCTAGAGGGTAGGGGTGCAAATAGAGGCAGTGTGCTCATGGCAAGGTGTAAATGCAAAGGCGGTCGGGATGGGGGTTGCAAACACATTGCAGCGGCTATGTACGCTTTAGAGGATCTCCTAAGCACACAGGGTAGTGACAGCGTGACGAGTGGCCCTTGTGTCTGGGTCAAGAGAGCGACTGCCAATAAAAAACAACATTAGTAATCGAGAAAGGCAGAACACCCTCCTACAAAAAAGAAAAAACACACATGTGTACTCACAAAATATCGATTTAGATGTTCGTGCTCTAGAAGATACTAATCCATCGGATTACTTGTATCTTCGGCAATTTACGGAGAAGTTGTGCAAATTGAAAAATGCTAACACCTGTTATATTGCCCTTGATGAAAAAACTGTATCGCTCACCTGAAGCTGGCACTGCGCCTGAAGAACCATCTGAACAGTACACTGAAGAAAGCTCTGGAATTATGAGCTATAAACTTAAAGAACTCTTAAGAGATAATCCCCACGTTTCCCCGGAGCAAATCACAGAATTGCTTTTATTCAGTGACTCAGAAAGGGAAATCATCGAAAGAGCTACTGTAAAGCAATGGGAGTATGAAGAATGGTACGCTCACAAGGCGGGATTTGTTACAGCCTCCAACTGAAAAAGAGTTTTTACTCGCCAGGAGACTCTTGAAAAAATTGTACCGACAGTGCAGCGAAGCTGGTGGAAGATTTAGCGCTTCCCAAGACTCCTTACATTAATCCCAGGAAAATGGAAACGGAGCCTCAGAATCCAAGGGGGTGGGGCTTATATCACGAAGAGGACGCTTGCAAGGCATATCAGCGTGTAGCGAGCCACAGACACTACAACTTGGAATTGGTCTCAAAAGGTTTTCTGATCTCGAAATCAAAGCCTTTCCTTGGTGCCAGTCTGGACAACATCCAGAGATGCAAATGCTCAGATGGTTGTCCAGACACGGTAGTTAAATATAAATGCCCCTGGAAACACAGAAATCTGCACCCCAAACAAGCTTTCCTGACTCCAGAAATTAATGGCATTGACACGGGAGACTCGTTTGCACTGAAGTCAACGTCCAGGAACTACTATTAGGTTCAGCTTCAAATGTTTGTGGCTGGTCTGATTTCGTGTAACTTTGTTGTCTGGACTTTAAAGGGAATATTTTCTGTTGTCATTCCTTACGACCTGACCTTTATGGCTGGAGTATTTTCAAAGCTAGAGACGTTTTGGTCCACCCATGTTCTTCCCTTCATGATGAGAGAATTTTCCCAAACAGCAGCAGAACCACGTACCTCAGGTATCGTGTTAAATGTGATATGTTTATATCTTAATTTTATTTTTTCCAACAATTCAGACAGTTAAGTCTATATTTTTGGGTTCATAGATTCGTAACCAGAGCCGTACTCTCCAAAAGGTACTAGTCAGCAGTCCAGCCCAGACTTCCATACACCACAAGGGACAAGTTCTGAAGCAGGAGAGGACAGCACTGTACAGGCGACAATTAGCTTATCAGATTTACCTGAAGTTATTGATTTGTCAAACTCGCAAACCTGTACTTCAATGGCCACGCCCTCAGACAGTGTGAACCTTTCTGGACTTGACGTACGAAAGAATGATGTGGAAACTGTACAACCAAATGTCATGATTAATGACACAATTGTCTCATTTTTGTTCAGGTAATAATTCAGCTTAGAGTTAAACTAGAAGGCGGGATTGCAGGGGACAGATTGAAGGAGTCCTTGTCAAGAACAACTGAAGGATACAAAACTAAATATAAATATATGGCCTGATACTTTTATTTGTATAAGGGAGTCTATCAAACGTTCTTAATTATATTTGATTTCAGGCAGCTACCACCATGTTATCCCATTATCAGTTCGTATTTCTACACTACTTTATGTGGGGAGCAGGATGTGGGCAAAAAGTCTTCAAGGTTATTATGCAGAGTAAGACACTGAGCAATTTATAAAACGAGATTGAAACCTAAAAATTTTGAGAAGGCCATATCGAACATATAATTTTAAACAAAAAAAGTGGGAAATATTTAAGAGGGAGGGCAAAAATGATGTACGTAGTTGGTCTGAATGATCTTGTCCCCGTTGAAAGAAAATAAATAATGCTTCTAGTACTTTTTCGATTTCACAGGATGGTTAGACTAAGATCAGTAGAGAAGTTTTTCAAGCCAAACCTACTGGACACAAAATATGTGTTCATTCCAATAAATAGGAGGTCAGAACCACATGAAAAGAAATGCAATTCAGTTTGCATTGGCTGTTAGCTGTGCTAACACCATTGGTAAGTCCGTATGAAACATATTTATGATTGCTTATACAGCTAGATCTGATTAATTGTTCACAATTCTGTTCCGGCACCTTCTCATTATGGATTCATTGACATGGGACATAGATACAAGGCATGCAGGAATCGAGAATAACAATGGGTAAAATAACTTCTTTCTTAACATTGGCTGAGTTTTAGAAACAACTGCCATATTTTATTGAATTTATTTTATTGAAGAGATTGATTTTTGTGCTATTTTTTAGCATCTTGCAACATCTGTGTGCAGCTGGCAATATACCATTCCAGATAAGCCAGCGGTCCAACCATGTGCTGAAGGTACTGAAACTTCTAATATAAAAAAGTCAGGAGTATGATTATGATTTTTCATATTACCTGCATGTCTAGTCTGGGCTAATACTTCTTTAAACTTTATAGGTGCCACAACAGTTACTAGGAAGCAATAACTGCGGCTTCCATATCTTCATGTTTGTTGATCACTTTTTAAAGGTACTACATGTGGTATAAGATTTGCAAGATTTCAGAAACTAATCATTATTCGACATTTTATAAATATTGAACGCAGAATATTTTGTAGATGTGAAAATGATGCATTTTTGCATGTGTTCTTTAGGATCTAGAGGAGTATGAAGTAGTCCAAGCACATATGTCAATGCTGAACATCAGTGGTTTGATCCTAGAGATGCAGAAACCAAGAGGGCAATAACCAGATCATTTTTATAGGATTTATTTCTGAATTAGAAAAGCCCTCTTTCAAGGCACATTATCCACAACAATTATTGTGGATACATCACCGTCACAAAAGAGCTACCTATCCTTTTTTGCAGTTGTGCTCATATTAATTACTGGGGCTGTAAATTTACTAGAATAGCACAGAGAGTTACAGCAGAGGTAATGTACGGTTTACATGTAAGGGGAATAACTCCACATAGAAATGAGTCGTTTTATGATACGTTCAATGTGAACCCTTGCAGTTGCCACACGCCTTGTTGCAGTTGATGCGCGTGCAGATACATTGTTTTTGCGCATATTGGAGGTGCAATCAGCTGAGTGCTATGCAAAGCCAGTAAGTCTTGAATATTAAAACCTTTATCAGCCATAACAGCATCACCTGCCTGTAAATTTTGCAGAAATCCACAAGTATTCACAAGCTCCTTATCACTAATACTGCCACTATATAATTTAGACACAAAATTATAATGCAAAACCGACGACATTGAAACTAAAAGTTTAAATGTGTTTGTAGATTTGTGACTTAATGGCTTGCATTGTTTTAGGACATAGAATTCAGTACAATTAATAATAGCTCTCAAATTTTTATGAGCATTCAGAAAAATTCGGTAACCCTGCCATATCATCTCTACTGGAGATAGTTAATAAAAACTGCAGCTCCTTCTCGAGAAATAACATCCATGTAATAAATATGTTGCTACCTGTACCTATGTTAATTCCAAACAAATCACACATCATTTCCATGCTTGGGTTTCTTCTTAGTCGGATCAGGGTGAACACAACTTGCTCCTTGGTAGTCAGCTTAGAAAGTTTTTGCCTTTTCTAAAAAAACATTTTTAATAAATTAATAAATGTCCAGCTGGTATATTGTACAATCATGTGAATAATGTATTCAGACAATTATAAACTTGTGCCAGATGAAGAATAAAATATTTTGCTCAATCATATCAACTCACCTTTAAAGAATGGTTCTTCACTTTTCCAGGCTTGTTTTTTTAGCTCCCTTCCACAATGTCATGCGCTCAGCTTTTCCTTTAACTTGTCCATAAATTAGCTCAAGACATTCCTTTGTCATGCCTGTATCAGTAAAAATAAATATGGTAATAAAATGTTATACACAAGTTTCAAAAGTTTCAAAATCATAGGTCCAGTAGGGACTGCATTGCATGATACGCCGTTAAATACTTACACTTAAACTTACCTGTATAGTGGTAAGTTTTCTGTGGATCCCTTACTTTCTCCACGAAGAAAGTTTTTCTCTTTTAAGCGGGACCGAAACTTGCGCAATTCTCTTGTTAGAGGCGTTCTCACGCCTGGCGGTCTACAGCCCGGCACTTTCAAATGTACTAGAAAATGCACAACGTGTGATCATGTCGTTTCCACCACCCGGATCCACGGCCCTAGCGGCGAGTCTTTTAACATCACGGATCACTTTGATTGCACCACCGCCAACGTCATATATTGTATTACTTGCTCCCTTTGCCGCATGATCTATATAGGACAAACCGGTCAAATGCTTTCTACGCGCTTTTGCCAGCATCGCAATGATGTGAACAAAAATTACCTTAACCAGTGGCCCGACACTACAATCTTCCCGGTCACACTAAGGATCATATGACTGTTTGCGGTGTTTCTCTTCACAACGGGTCTAATCATTCTCGCTTCCAGAAAGAGAATAGACTTATTCTTTCACTCGGTTGCCGATCACCCCCCGGCATCAATGAATTTTTCTCTTATATCTAGTTTTCTACATCTCATCATATTTCCTCTTTCTTTACTTTTATCACTAGTTTGCGATTTCAATGGCCCATGGCATCCTTTGTTATTCTTAACCAATTATCACCTTTAGTCATTCCAAATGTTTATCTGTTGCCTCGCAACAGCTCTACATTTACTTTATATACAGCCCCACTCCCTCTGTTTTCTCTCTTTGCTCCGACGAAGGGCTAACGCTCGAAACGTCAGCAAAACACCATTTTTCCACGGCGTTCAACATAAATCTCAACCTTTGGTTGTTGTTGTTCATGTTCACGTCTCCGCCGACGCAGACCACCTAGTTTTCCCGTAAAACTCGTCATACCACAGCGCTAGTTAGTTCGATATGTATATTGTACTAACTTGTGTGCTAACATCGCTTAGTTGCTGGTAGTTATCGTTATTTCAGGCTCGAGCTAGAATAACTCAGAAATCTCGGTGACAAATTCTGATAAGTCTTCCTCTTCCTCTTGTTCTTCGGCCAAAATGACAGGATCCTGCAAACTGAGCTCAACAAGCGTCCTCGCAGCCGCATATTCTCCTTTTGATTTCCCTTTACCAGAGTGGCGATCGAAAGACAGCAGAGATCTTACAGCTGAACGCTCAAGGCAAATTCGTTTTCCACTCTGTCTCTTCTCTTCCCGCAGAGCAGATGAATTCCGTTTAAGACTAAGCTTCGCCACCTATGAACAATATATATTGTATATATGCAGCAATTTTCCGCCCAAGGAGAAATGCGGTTTATGACGGGTCGTGACGCTGATCATATCAGCTAGGTGTTGAAGATGTTGGCGCCAAGAGGATAAAAGATGTCTGCTCTCTTAAGTGATGACAGCGGAGTAATATGACGTGTCACGTTGCGCTTTATAATAACGCACGACAGCAATGAGGCGCTCTCTTTGCTTGCATGCGGTCAAGCATAGAGTATCTCCGATTTATGGCTCATGGAATCTCCGCTTTCCCACCGCCGCCCGCATCTCCGCCCTAGCTGAGCATGATTGTATAAGAGTTTTCTTGTTGCCGGAAGGGAGGGCGTAAATTGCGCCCCACCTTCGTTTGGCTTTCAAGGTTTTTGCATGTTTTCATAAAACTTGTACAATTTAGCTGATTTATTTGATTGTTTGAATAATTAAACGCCACTCACGTGGCCATTAAAATCCACATTGGATTTAAGTCATTCATTCTGGATGAAGCCGTTCGCACGCCGATGCAAACCTGTATTCGTTGTATCATTGTTGTTTCGTAATTGCGCGGAACGGCCCGGCATAAATATTATTTGTTCAAAGCACAAAACATTGTTGTTAAGGTATAAATAAATGAACTTACCCTTTCTTTACTGGCAGAAGCTGACATTGGGTCGGGATGTTCCGATGTAGGGCCATTCTCACCTTCGAAATGGATGCTACAAACGTAGCTATCTTTTGTAGATTTAAACGAGTCAAATCGTTTACAACGATATATCCACAAATCCCTTCTGTCTGGGTCTCGAACTTCCCCAGGAAAATGGAAGAACTCTACTGGATCCCCCTTAGAATTTCTCTTCCATCGTTCCGGATACCGGGAATCATTTTTGCAAGTACCGTTCTGGTTAGACACTGCTATAATTCATGGGGACATCATGTAGACTTAGCGCACTTTTTAGCGGAGCTCGGCCCGCGCAAGCGGAGCACCATACCGTATAGTATACGTATACGTATAAAAACGTATAGTATACTATCGAGTTGATTTTTGAACGTCACGGGCATTATGGATCATTTTGATGACGTCATTGATGACGTAAGGGCATGTGACCTTGGTGTAGAGTTCCTCTTATGGTCTTTGAAAGTTTGTCCAAGTTTGGCTTTTATAGAAGCTACCCTTCGGGAGATATGATTTTTTTCTTCATTTTTCTGGTATTAAACCTATAGCGTACGCAGGACTCTGCAGGACTCTGTCTGTACCTCTGTACAGAGTTTTTTTCTTCTAACTGTTAAAAAAAGTCGATGACGAGACGAGAGAAATGAAGAGAGAACTTTAATAGAAGAGCAGAAAGAAATTCGAGGAGAGAGAGCTAGAAACAGAGACGAAGAAGCCGGGCAAAGCATGAACCACCGCCAAAGAGTGCAAAAACTGATCAAACGACACAACGCGCGACGGTTTTTACTCTTCATCAAAAAGTGAAACGTTTGATATCAAGCTGACAAATCACGATTTTAGAAATGAGTTACCAGCGGGAAGAAGTTGAAACCGATGTCATGATTATGAAAAAACGGTTTGTCGAGGGAAAGAAGCAAAGCGAGTAGAGAAAAATACCAGTACAATCATGACAAGGAAGTCGAAAAAGAAGACGGGCGAAGAGCTAGCGGCTTTTAGCGCACGCGAGAATACGCACAACGACCATACACCCATTTTCAAGGTAGGTACTTGAACTTTGTAGCTAGAGTACAAAGAGGACATTCAGTAGTAATCATTTTTTATCTATCGCAAACTTTCATTCGAGTTTTTTCCGCGCATTTGCGGCTGTCTTTCAATCGATTCGCTACGTCGCTACGCTAGTTTGAAAAAGATGAAAGTTGAATGCGACGATCGTGCCAGTGGCCGCTCGGGAGATTAGTCGTTTTTACACGCTCATCCATTGTGGTTTAAGCTCTTTTTCCTGAATTGCAATCAGAATATCGTATTTTCTAGTGATTTAGATATCGGTAGAGCTGACAACTGCCGTGGCTGTGTTTATACTTTTGGCGGGAGACTCGGGAGAAAGTCCGAGTAAGAAAAGAAGTGTCACGCAAAGCAGCCATCTTGATCTCGCGAGCTTTGGTCATCCCTCCTCGACCATCGTAGAAAGGTAATCTCCAAGCGGCTCTAAACTTCAGATTTAGATAATGGTACAATGATTCTTGAATTTGCCAATGTATCTAAGCTTTTTATTTTTGAAATTGAGACATTTTCGACCTCTCAGTTTGGTTCGGCTACAACGAGGAGAGAGAAAGACGGATTGATCACTGATCAACGAGGGCCGATTATAAAACTTTTGTGTTTAATTTAATTTTGTAGAAATTCCCAAGGTGTATTCCTGGCTGTAGGGGATGCTTCACGGAGTATTTCACATACGACAGGCAAGTGGAGATATATCTAGTAATAATTATTGCTCTCTGTCAATTTATGCACTGGCATTTTAGTTTTAGTCGTGCCCGATAGTGTTAAGTTTAAATGAAAAGAAGGCATGAACTTAGAAGTGGAAATATAGATTTTGCTCAACATAGATACAATTCATAGTTTATAGTTAAAAATATTGCTTGAAGTTTTGACAGGCCCCTGAAATTGATTTCATAACATGGCATTGCCTGTATCATCAGGCAATCCTCATTTAACTTATTTTTTCAATAATAATAATATTATCTAACTTGCCTTCCAATAGAAGACCACTTTGTGAGGGTCCCTATAAATATGCTCTGGACCATCTGCATTCCAAAAGCTGGAAATGCATATTCACCAATTTGGGAACCTGGCCCTATCAGATACCCAAAATCCCTGGTTTTTATACCCTACTATAGAGCTAAGGTCAAAATTGTATACCCTACCACATACCTGAATTTATTGACCAGTGTGGCCCAATTGGTCGCTATCAAAGCAGTATTTTAATAGTCATGAAAAGGTTTCAAAATAAACAACCTTTCCACTAATTGCGGCACAACTGTGGAGTGGAGATATATCTAGTAATAATTATTGCTCTCTGTCAATTTATGCACTGGCATTTTAGTTTTAGTCCTGTCCGATAGTGTTAAGTTTAAATGAAAAGAAGGCATGAACTTAGAAGTGGAAATATAGATTTTGCTCAACATAGATACAATTCATAGTCTATAGTTAAAAATATTGCTTGAAGTTTTGACAGGCCCCGGAAATTGATTTCATAACATGGCATTGCCTGTATCATCAGGCAATCCTCATTTAACTTATTTTTTCAATAATAATAATATTATCTAACTTGCCTTCCAATAGAAGACCACTTTGTGAGGGTCCCTATAAATATGCTCTGGACCATCTGCATTCCAAAAGCTGGAAATGCACATTCACCAATTTGGGAACCTGGCCCTATCAGATACCCAAAATCCCTGTTTTTTATACCCTACTATAGAGCTAAGGTCAAAATTGTATACCCTACCACATACCTGAATTTATTGACCAGTGTGGCCCAATTGGTCGCTATCAAAGCAGTATTTTAATAATCATGAAAAGGTTTCAAAATAAACCACCTTTCCACTAATTGCGGCACAACTTTGCTTGAAATTTGTTTGCACTTGGGTAGCCATACTGAAATATGTACATACCCTATCAGCGGCCAAATAAGGGAAAAACAATACCCTACCGTAGACCTCAGGAGCCCAAAAACCATACCCTCCCTATAGGGTGGTGCACACCTGTATACCATATATGAGGGAGTCCCCCCCCCCCCCGGATTCAAGGTTGTAGATTTCTTTGTTAATTTGTTATCACTTTTTGTGAATGGGATACACAGATGTCTTGGATGTACTAAAAATACATTGAAAATACATGTAAGATGTATGTTTTTTTATTATTATTATGTATAAATGAATATTATACATTCAACATATTTTCCCACTTCGGATTGGTTGAGCATCGCCAGCAAATTCTTGATGTTTTTAAGGCAAGTGATTTATGCCATTGGTGATGTCAAAGATTGGATAAGTGGAAAATTATTGCAAGCACGACATCATGTGCTTGTAGTCAGGTTGGCAAACTGAGAGATGCCTGCTCATTCAACGTTGTATGATATGGAGAATATACGATCTTGGGGGTGTTATTCACATCAGCCTTTGACCTCAATGGATAACACCCCCTCCAACTGAATAATTATCCATATATAATTGCTAAGCGTAATGCTTACATCCAATCACCTTTTACAAAGTTTTTTGTTTATGAATTATCTAGTTTTTTTATTGAACTAAAAAATATTTATCAATTTACCCAGGCAACCTTGAATGAGACGCGCAAGAATTTCATTTAGTTTACTTTTGGTTCCCAATATGGAATCAGAGGATCCAGAGCATGTTAAGGACTCCTCACAAAGTGTTCTTCTATTGGCAGGCAAGTAGATAATATTTTTCATTATTATTGAAAAAAATCAATAATGATAGGAGTGCCTGATACAGGCATAAGATAATTGCGTTTGACATTATTCATAAATACTTGATTTGATGAACTCATTATATTGGTGGCTCTTACAAAAACAATGGTACTCCAGTATGTTCAGCTACTAAAATGTCTAAGTGTCAGTGTAGCTGTCAACTCACCCGCATTAGGCGGGTGTCACAAGATTTTGAAGCCTGTCACCCGCATGTTTGCAAAAATTTTCATACATTTACTGTATCACCTGCATTGTCTCCCTCAGAATTTTTCATACATTTTCTCTATTTACTTGCCACATGAGGGAGATATCTCAAGATTTTTGACGAAGTTGGGTTGACAGGTATGAAGTATCCATAGCCATGCATGGTTTACATAAGACTGGTAAATAAAAGATCTGTCTTCAAGGCTTATCAGACTTATTGGTTATTTTCTTTCAATTTCAGTGACACAACATGAGCAGCCAGAGGTGGCTTTTGGACAGACCATACCATGACACAAGTAAAACATAACTAGAGCAGTTTCCACATGACTGTCATGAGTAATTACAAATAACTTATGGTAATTGAGATTGGTTTTGGTTGTGATTGGTAAAGAGCATGGTCTTTGATCGTTAAGCCAGTCAGATCGTGTAGAGAAAATTATTTACACAATTACTTGTAATTAAATCGCCCACAAAAAGGAGAGATTGTGAATCACCTTTCTCTCTGAATGGTTAATTGTTGAATTTCTATTGCATTTGATAGGATAGTGAATAATAACTCATGAATTCCTTTCACAGCAGTTATGTGAAAGCCGCGATACAGTGTATTTTTACTATAAATACTTGTCAATAGAATCTGTAGGAGAGCATGATGCTAAATGATGCGAATGTTGTAAACTACTTAAAAATTTGGAGAAGACATCGCTTCTAGTGTCCTCTGTTTTAAAAAACTTGGCAGAGAAACTTGATGTTTAATGAAAGTTGCTATGCAAATTAGTAACAACCACTAGTCGTTGTATCAGGTTTACAACATGCTATGGTCCAGTGATTCTTATTGTGTTGTTCTTATTAATTATTCATGAATTGTTTAAGCATGAAATGATTATAAACTTCTTGTGTTACTCAATTAAGCAATAAAAAGCGCACTCAATTAAGCAATAATAAACGCACTTGGGATGCTGGAAAAACACTTGAAATGTTTGAAACTCACTCGCCTACAGCTCGTAAGTTTCAAACTTTTCTCTTATTTTTTCCAGCATCCCTCGTGCGTTTCTCACATTATAAACCAATGGAAATCCGCTTTGTATTGCTTTTATAAAATAGCTTTGCATTTGCCGTGCGTTTATAATGTAAGAATGCACAGCTCTCAACTTATCAGAGCGTGCGTACTATCTTAGCTATTTTATAATTAAGCAATAAAAGTGCTTTCCGCGTGCTCTCTGGTTTCTTACAAACACGAGGGGGATGTTGGGAGAACTGATAAAAACTTGAAAGACACGAGCCGGAGGCGAGTGTCTTTCAAGTTTTTATCAGTTCGACCAACATTCCCGGAGTGTTTGTAAGAAACCAGAGAGCACTCGGAAAGTACTTTTATTGCTTTTAGAAAATAACGTACACACGCACGAAATAAAAAAAGAGAGGAAAGCTTTATTATTAAAATCTGAATTCTCCTTACATTATGGTAATCACTTTGGCGCGTCACGTTGTTCAAGCGAATTTCACTTCCATTCGTGAGTCCACACAGACGACAGCGAGTTCAAAACAAGAGAAAGTTTTGCCTTCAAAACAACAAATATAGCCCGATCTTTTACCAAAATGGATAAAATTACATGAAAACTCACTAAGTTTTCAGCAGAGACAGGATAAACAACAATCCAAGGAACTTTCAGGCAAAGAACTGATCGAGTTCGTCAGGTCGTGACCTCGTGTTCACAGTTAAGCTCAATGATGGAAATTGATTTGCACATTCTGGATAGTGCAACCAGAGAACATTCCGTCCAGATTAACTCTGTTGCTGGTCTGGGTTGAGCTGCCATGGATCTGTATCTCTCTGGGGATTTGACGAGCTGGAACTTCATTTCCCTCGAGGCCGATGGAAAGAACATCGCTGCATTGACGGAGCTGATTTGAGCTTGGTCTACTGTGGTAGCTCTTGAGGCTCGATTCATTGCGATGGCCGGAGATGGCCATTATTTGACGATCTGGGAGACCAGCTTCGGCCCAAAGGGTGATTGCCGTTGCTCGAACACAGTGATTTGTGTAAATCTGAGAAAGAGAGGCGGCCGTGCTTAGCTCTTTCATCATCCCCGCCAGTTTGTTTACACCGAGCGGACGATCTTCAAACCACACTGGGTCGCTGGGCTGCCAGTTGCGTTTTGGATATTGGAAAAATGCTCCGTTGTTTGGATTCATCTTGGAGATGTAGAGTCGTAAAGCAGTATATCCGTCTGTTGGATGGGATGTCTCGTACATCCTAGCAAGCTTTTCAAAACTCGCGGGATCTACTACGCCCCCAGGATGGTTTTTCGACGCTTCGTCGTGACACATTCTAGCGTAGTTTCGCCCGTCAGCGTCGGTAGCAAACTCAAAGCTGGTTTTCGTCAGCTGCCTCTGGCCCTCTCTTCCTCTCCTGCACCAATAAAGAGTGGTGTGGAACCAGACGTTCCTTAGAAGCCCCAGGGGAGTTGAAGGTAGGAGTATCTGACTTGTTTTGAGCTTTGTCATATCTCCCTTCTCGATCGCTGGTTTGTGTTTGGTATTTTCTTGCCCTTGTTGCTTAAGGACCTTTAGCTTGGCATCTAAAACTCGGTTGGAGTTTGCAAATGCATCATTCTTCACAATTTTTATCCCTCTTTGCAACGGTGGATCATTGAGGTACCTCTCGATGGCATACCGAAGGCTTATCAAGGTTGAACGGCCATAGTTCGCGCCTTGCTTGTTTCTGGCTTCCAGGTAAAATTTCACCAGTGTCTCGTCAAGCTCCGCGTTCGTCATCTCGCCAAGACATTTTTGGATTCCACGCTCTTTTTTCCACTCTGAAATTAGTTGAGATGAAAGAGAAACTTTTGCAGACTGTTCAGAGACTTAAACATTTAGGTTTTCAAAGCAAAAAGAATTTAATTTAACTAGAAAAACAACTGACAATTACGCTAAAGTTTCGTGCAAAACGTGCGGCATCGAATTGCCGATAATATTTCAAGTGTTTTCTTGTCTTCATATAAAATGTATAATAATTTAGCAATTACCTTCAACAACTGATATAGCCCACTTTGTGCTGTATTTTGTGCTTTTCGACTGGGCTTGCTGTAAAATGTTGCCAGCTTCGTCACTGCCCACTTCGGCAAAACGCTGTCTCTTCTCTTTCGGCTCTTCGTTTTCATTTATTTTTTCACCATTCTCAGCATTCCCGCCGGTAAAATCAAACTTAAAATCTGGAAAGTCACTTCCACTTTGCATTTTTCAACCACTGAGTCTAGGAAATTTTGATAAAATAATTATTTATCAGTTAAAAGTATCTCGAAAAATTGTGATTTGCAGCTTTACAAAGTTGTGCCGGGTTGCGAGCGTTGCGTGACAATCGTGTTTCTCAGGTCTCTTACAAACACGCCTTTTAACCAATCAGAATGCGCACATTCACAATATAAAATGGGTGTTATTTTCTAATGTATAATAGGTTTGGTTTAGTATGTGCTACACAATAGTGCATCAGGGAGGGGGTAGTCACCTGGGTGGTCCAGTTGGTCTCAATCAAAGGAGAATTTTGCTAATTATGTAAAAGGTTCTAATATAAGCTGTCTTTATTTATTACTAAGTGCGGGTAGCCATACTGTAATACATACCCATCAAGGACAAAAAACTATACCCTACGGCAGACGTCCTAGCCGTAACCTTTCCTCTGTGTGCCTATGGCAGACCTCAGGAGCCCAAAAGACATACCCTATGTTTTGGTGGGTTGTCGAAATGGAGCTCGGAATTCCAGGGTGGGTGGTTGAAGTAGAGCTTGAAATTCCAGGGTTGGCACCCTTAAAATACGAAATTCCAGGGTGGGTAAGCGCAATTTCCACAGTGGTCATACGAAAATCACTGAAATTTCAGGGTGGGTGGTTCAAAATCCAGGGTGGGTAGCTGTGACTGGGGTACTCAACAGGGGAGGTGCACATTTTTTTTCCGACTGCCCATTCCTTCATACTCGAGAAATATATTTCTTATTGACTGTTCAAGTTTTAGCTTACGCAATCCTGCTCTAAATTACATATAAGTTTCGAGCTTGTAATCTAATTGTAGGATCCTAGATTTTGGAATGACACATTAATTTTTAGTAATACTATATATATATACTGTAGAATATGGTGAATTGTGGAGCCAGAACATATATATATATATATATATATATATATACTGTCACCAAAGAATAACAATGTTTTTTGCTGATCACCTATATTTCGATCTTGTAAAAGATCTTCATCAGGGTGAATGAAGATCAAACCGTTATACACGACATCAAACAAGTCGCGTGCGCTTAAAATTATAAAATATTTACATACAAACCGATATGCGCGCGCTAGAGAATAGACTCCTTGATAAATAAAAAGAACTTTACAACTAGGAGATAAATCAACGATTACGTCTCTGACGGTTCTGGCTGAAAAAAAAGTCACTCTCGTTTAGTCCGTGGGGTCTTATTGTCTTCAGTTTGTACGCCCACTCTCCTTCCTTGTTTAGGAGGTCCTCCGATCTATTAACCCGATCTATCAGTTGAACACTAACATCCTGCATTCCGTTGTGTCCTTCAGAGTTGAAATGCTTGTAGATCCAATCATCTTCTTCCTGCTTGCTAGCACTCTTATTGTTATGTGTATTGATGCGACTTTTATGGTTGTTAAACCGCAAACGAAATTTGGTACTAGTAGAACCTACGTACTGTAGTCCGCATGTCTTACAGGTTATAAGATATATAACATTTTTAGTATTACAACCCAGAGAGTAGTTGATAGAATACGATTTCTTAGTAACAGAGCTAGTAAAGTGTCTAGAGAGTTCGTATATTTACACACTTGACAACGGCGGTCCGTGCAGTTTATCGTGCCTCTAGTACCAGACCTTTCCATAGGACGAAGTTTCGCTCGCACTAGGTAATCCTGTAGGTTCTTAGGCCTACGGAACGCCATCATCGGTACCTCCTTGATAGCGCTCTCGCATCTCTTAGAACTGTGTAAAATCGGCTGGAGGTCCCTGAGAATAGCTCCTACATTAGGTAGTGAGGGTGGTATGTAACCACAAACGGTATCCTGTTCTTACGAGTTGGTTCTTTGGGAGTCAAGAGCTCCCTCCTATTTTTAGTTCTGGCTATATATATATATATATATATATATATATATATATATATATATATATATAAGAAGGGAGAATTGAAGAATGAGCCAAACCAGCAACTTCTAAAGTTCCATAAAAATTTATTTAAACGTTTCGGCCTTCGGCCTTCATCAGTAAAAAATTTTAAAAACTAGTGTCCAAACTGAATAACTAACGGAATTACAAGTAATAAATAGGGTTAAAAACAATAGGGTTAAAAATACAAAGCTGATTGTGTTAAAAATGTATTTAAGGAAACATAGGAGATTTAAAAACCTTAACACTATTCATTGCAAGCATTCTACTATGTAAACTTTATTCTATTTAATGATCTATATTCACAACGCTTGTTTAGACCGTGTGGCTGGAGACATCTAAGTTGCGAGGTCCAATAAGCTTCGCGATTCAAAAGTATTGTTTCTAAATTCTCACGGGCTCTAATTTGTTCTCTGACTATGAAGTCGAAATCCTTAAGTGCGTGCGGCGAGCTATTAAAGTGTTTTGAAACTTCGCAGGTCTTTCTGTTGGCGCGCATATGCGATTTATGGTTACGAAAGCGGACTTTAAATTCGTTCTTAGTAGATCCAATATACTGGAGTCTACAAAGATTGCACGATACTAAATATATAACATTGGTTGAATTGCAGCTTACGTTCTCCTTAATAGAGTAAGTGCGACCCGTTGCAAAACTACTAAATTTATCGGTGTCTAAAAGAAAATTATTGCATAGGTCACACCTCTTATGACAATGCGAACAACGCCCCCCCTTCTCTTGGTTGTCTGGGCGTGGCCGAAATTTAGAGGGTGCTATGAGCTCTTTTAGATTTTTGGTTCGTCTAAAAGAAGGCATGAGAGACTTAGGCGGAAAAGAGCTTTCCTCGTGTCTCCGATCAGCTTAAATATAATTATAAAACTCCGTTGTCTGCCTCGGCACATTTCCAACAGAATCTCAATTTCAGAGTTTGACTGTGGGGAGGGGGGTTATTTTGTCTTACTGCGCATGCGAAATAACAGCAGGTCAGCAGCTTCACTGAGGGCTCAGCTCAAGATTTGTTTGCGAAGAGATGCACGGCTTCAATTCCTTGTGGCCGGAGCATTCAATTTATAATTTTTCATTCATGTGCATTGAACGGGTCACTGCACAGGCCGACGAAGCTAAGATAAACAGCATTCTTTTAACCAGAGAAGCTTATTGGAGCGCGCAGCTATTTACCTTGCAACCCCATGGATTGAATAAAAGGCAGGAGTTCAGATCAAAAAACAGAATTAAATACACCAATTAGCTTTTCGTAGAAAATTTGCATCTGAACTCTCGTCTTTATATTTTTTTGGACAAAAGGGCCTCCGTAATACGGCATTATGATGATGTAATTTTTAGCGCAGAGTCTTGTATATAGGTGGCCATTGTTTGCCAGTTTAGCCGAACCATGTATTAGTTTTTAAATTTTTACAAATTTTGATTTTAGCTGAAGAAGGCTGGCTGAATAGCCGAAACGTCCAATAAAGTTTTTTACAGTTATGCGTTGGAAGTTTTTGTCAATTTTTTTTAATTCAAATCTATATATATATATATATATATAAGCCAGGCTTTTTATGTAAAAAGCCGGGATTGTTACATGTAAAAAGCCAGGCTTTTCATTTTCAGCCACGATTTATACATGACATGACATGACATGAGTTTTAACTCTATCTTATTATATATGTCATGTATAAATCGTGGCTGAAAATGAAAAGCCTGGCTTTTTACATGTAACAATCCCGGCTTTTTACATAAAAAGCCTGGCTTTTTACAAAATATATATTTGTAACAATCCCGGCTTTTTACATGTAACAAGCCTGGCTTTTTACATAACAATCCAGTCATATTATATATCTTGTAAAGATGCCGGCTTTTTATGTAAAAAGCCCGGCTTTATACACCGTAACAATCCTGGCTTTTTACACGTAAAAAGCCTGGCTTGTTACAAATATATATGTAGCCTGGATTGTTATGTAAAAAGCCAGTCACAATATATATCATGTAAAAAGCCGGGATTGTTATGTAAAAAGCCTGCATTTTTACACCGTAACAATCCCGGCTTTTTACATAAAGATCCTGGCTTTTTACAAATATATATTTAGCCTGGATTGTTATGTAAAAAGCCAGTCACAATATATGTCGTGTAAAGAACCGGGATTGTTATGTAAAATACCGGTCACAAATTATAAATATATATCGGGTGTAAAAAGCCTGGCTTGTTACATGTAACAAGACCGGCTTTTTACACAAAAAGCCTGGCTTGTTACAAAATATATATTTGTAACAATCCCGGCTTTTTACATGTAAAAAGCCTGGCATTTTACATAACAATCCAGGCATAATATATATCGTGTAAACATCCCGGCTTTTTATGTAAAAAGCCAGGCTTTATACACCGTAACAATCCTGGCTTTTTGCAAATATATATTCAGCCAGGATGGTTATGTAAAAAGCCAGTCACAATATACATGTCGTGTAAAGAACAGGGATTGTTTACAAAAGTACCGATCAGAAAATATATAATATAGATCGGGTGTAAAAAGCCTGACTTGTTACATGTAACAAGACCGGCTTTTTTACATAACATTCCCGGTTTGTTACACGATATATATTTTGTAAAAAGCCAGGAATTTTACATAACAAAACGGGAAAAACACGGGAAATAAACAAGTTTTCCGAATAGTACTAGCCACAATTTGATCTTTCTTCTATTAATGCGTTTCCTTCTACAGGACATTTTGTATTTAATATCAATACTGGAAAGACTATAAATTACAGACAATCAACTTGCACAAAGATGGGCGATATGTTGCTTTAAAATTCCTTCACTGCTAAAAAGCACCGTTTGGATATCGCCACAGCTAAAAAAACAAATACTTGATGAAGATTTGCGAGCCTGGAAAAGCTTAACTAGTCACTAATAGAAGTAATGCAATGGATGCCAAAGATGAGCAAATTTCAGATAACTGTAGCAAACAAATCGCAAAGTGATTACACAAAAAATCCTGCTTGAACACATGAATCAATTACTCATGAGCAAATCCGCTTATACCTCGCATCTCGAATTGTTGGCGAAATAAAATAAATGTTCTGTCCAAATGTCATTCACAAGTTTCTTAATTCACGAGTGTGTGTTTCGGCCTGCTTGAATGTTATACATACAAGGCACTACTGTGCACTGGCTTGCTCGAGTGATCTTACTACAGTCAAGGGTTTCATCTCCTATCCGAAGGGACAATTTTATTCACTGGTAAGGGCTTTTCCCTGAGCCTGCTTTGATAACAATACATATTGTGCCCGTCTTTTTACATAGCAATCCCGGTTTGTTACACGATATATATTGCGACCGTCTTTTTACATAACAATCCCGGTTTGTTACGCCATATATATTGCGACCGTCTTTTACATAACAATCCCGGTTTGTTACACGATATATATTGTGCCCGTCTTTTTACATAACAATCCCGGTTTGTTACACGATATATATTGTGCCCGTCTTTTTCCATAACAATCCCGGTTTGTTACACGATATATAATGCGACCGTCTTTTTCCATAACAATCCCGGTTTGTTACACGATATATAATGCGACCGTCTTTTTCCATAACAATCCCGGTTTGTTACACGATATATATTGCGACCGTCTTTTTACATAACAATCCCGGTTTGTTACACGATATATATTGTGCCCGTCTTTTTACATAACAATCCAGGTTTGTTACACGATATATATTGTGCCCGTCTTTTTACACAACAATCCCGGTTTGTTACACGATATATATTGCGACCGTCTTGTTACATAACAATCCCGGTTTGTTACGCCATATATAATGCGCCCGTCTTTTTACATAACAATCCCGGTTTGTTACACGATATATATTGCGCCCGTCTTTTTACATAAGGGACGTGTCATTATTTAGCGGGGGGGGGGGGGGGGGGGGGGGGGCTCCTATTTTTGTTGGGAGGGTCCTAATTTTTTTCGCGTGTCTAAAGGAGGGTCCAAATTTTTTTCACTCCTGTTTGGGGGAGGGTCATAATTTTTTTTAGCAACATTTGGACGATGAAGAGGGTAAAACAAATGGCGATAGTGGTTATTTCAGCAACTTCTCCATAAAAATTTCGGTGCGCTTCGCGCGCATAAACAATGACATCTAATATACTCTTTAAGCACTGAGGACACTACCGTTGACAAGAACAAGTTATCTTGACGAGGAAAATCAAACTCTTCCAAAATTTCCCTGCAAATGATAGGCCCGGAGGGCAAGTCACTATATATTTGAAAGAAGACCCCTTAAGTAAGTGTGAGTTTTAGACGTTACAAGCATAGAAATTCGTCCGTTGGGCCGTGCTTCGCGCACATGAATATTAATAACTTCGTCATTTGCTCCTGGCAGGCTTTGTTTACTATACCGTACACAAAACATGTTCATCTACCCTTTCTCTGAGGCTTGATGAAATGCGATGAGCAAACAAAAAAACGATGAACAAACAAACAAACGTTTATCAAAATTTGGGCGCGTTTCTGTAAAATGTCTACAGTACAAGGTCAAACAAGGGACGGGAGATGTGGGATTACGTTAATCATTGTACTTAGAGGGAGGATCACTGCATTTTACCCGTGTATTACCAAACATCCTCACGTAAATAATCGAGGCGATGAATAATAACCGCGGTTCCTTATGCATCAATCAATTGACACCCCGGCCCCCACCCCCGGGACAAGGCGCGCGGGAAAGTAACGCGGTCAGGCCGGGGATTTAACACATTAATCTGCGGAAGGGCAGGGAATTTAACACGGACCTACTATAGCGGGGATATTCAGCGGGGCATTAACGGTGAATTAACGCTGAACCAGAAGTTCGATTATCGTGCGAAAATATATTGGTTCAAGGACCGAGGTCGGAGGATTTTTGGAGGGATCACTTCATTTCTGGGCGAGTAAAAGGAGAGGATCTCTCGAAACCTGAAGCCTTGAAAGAGAGATTCCAGCAACGAGTTCTATATCATTTTCTAGTTTTATTTCACTCATACTTATTTCACGCATAAGGAATGACATCTAATCTAGTTTTAGAGAACTTGTCCAAAGAAAACAATACGCTTGTGGCGCTTAAATGGAATGCGTACGAATGTCGTTACAAGAATGTGTATCTTGGCAAGGACAAATGAAAACGCCCAAAAGCCCTCCAGTGATACGCCTGGTTGGCAGTCAATATGTTCGAAAGAAGTGAATTCGACGTTACAAGCTGCATAGAAATTCGTTTTGGGGCTGCGCTTCACGCACATGAATAATAATTTGTAGCTCGTGAAGAATAAAACCAACATGCTTTTTTACTACACGCAGAAAATAAAACGTTTATCTTTTCTCTGGAGGCTTGATGAAATGCGTTTATCAAAATAAAGGCGCGTTTCGCCATGTTGCAAAAGTGTCCCCGGGGGCCTGGAGCTTTAACAACGACCATGTCCCTGGTAACATTTAACACTTAGTGAATGTTAAATCGGGGGGCCGTGATGTCAATTGACTGGTGCCTGACAGAAGTAAGAAAAAGTAGTTCTGTTATTAAGAAGAATGAAAGAGACATTACATCACTTGGACAATAGTCTATCTAGCTAACAGGTTTTGCAGAAATAATTTGCATGGGGGAGGGTCCCAATTTTTTTTACCTACGACTGGGGGAGGGTCACATTTTTTTTTGTTATGTTCAAGGGGAGGGTCCTAATTTTTTTTAGCATTGTTTGAAAAAAGTGGGAGCCCTCCCCCTGGTAAATAATGACACGTCCCTAACAATCCCGGTTTGTTACACGATATATATTGCGCCCGTCATTTTGCATAACAATCCCGGTTTGTTACACGATATATAATGCGCCCGTCTTTTTATGATGACAATCCCGGTTTGTTACACGACATATATTGCGACCGTCTTTTTATGATAACAATCCCGGTTTGTTACACGATATATATTTTGTAAAAAAACCGGGATTGTTACATAACAAAACGGGCCAAACACGGGCTACAGGAAATAAAAGGGAGATTGAGCGAATAATGAGCGAATTCAAAGATAATTGATATGATCTGGCTAGGACGGGCTCTAGCGCGCGAGTTCTGTTTGCTGAAGAGAGTGGAACAACACGTAGAGTGATATTTATTTAACAAAAGGATTGCAACAATCAAAGCGTCGTTGTCGTTTGGGTATCACCACAGCTACAAAACTACTTGATGATGAATCTTTGCGAGGCGGCAAAAGCTTCACTATAGTCGCTAATATAAGTATTAATGCAATGGTTGCCAAAGATGAGCAAATTTTAGATGACTGAAGTAAAACCAATCGCAAAGCGATTATACTAATTTATTGCTTAAATACATTAATCAATTACTCATAATCAAACCCGCTCTATGAAGTATTTGCATCTCGAATTGCTTGAAAAGAACAATTATCTTTAGTGTCCAAATGTCAGTCAGAAGTTTCCTTATTGATGAGTGTGAGTTTCCTACTTGAATGTTATACATACTATGCACTACTGTGCGTGGACTTAATCTCACTACAGTCAAGGGTTTCGTCTCCCATTCCGAAGGGACAATTTGATGCACTAGTATGGCGGGTTTCATTTGTTCTGACGACATGCTGCAAACTTGTAAACCTAACCACAAGCTTTTGCGAAACACTGTTTAAACAAATATCATTTTCTTGTCGTAGAAATTCCACGGTCTCCGGTAGGGTATACATTTAACTTTAGGTCTGCGTCTAGTAGCTAGACCCGGAAATTTTCGATCTGGCTGCACCCCTGGGGTGGCAAAGAGTTCTTGGTATCATTTTAAAGCTTGAAGCCTCCTCTTTAAGAATCCGCTTGTTAACACTGAATTTTGGTGTCCCAACACCTTGGTAACCTGGCCTGAATCACCCATACTGCATTGCAACAATATTTTTAGTGATATCAATTTTGCAGTTCTTGCCCTAGATCGAAAAGCAAAAAGTCAAAGAAATTGATTATTTTTTACATTTTAGATTAGGTGCAAAAGTAAAGAATAGTTTAAAATGAACAGATATGCTATAAAGTAACAACATTTGCATATTTCATGCTAATTAACCCAAAACTACCGAAAGTATGATTAAATAAAAGAAGTCTGCACTTAAGAAGATCTTAATCAATAAACTTACATTTCAAATTATTGCATTAACATGTCTAAAATGACTTTTGCTAAGAAAACGCAAACAACATGTTAAATAACGTACAAAATAGTATGTTAAACAACATAGCCAAAACCGGAAGTGACCAAAATGTTCACTTCCGGTTTACATGTCCAGTGATTATAGGGTAACAAAAACACAGAGAAAAGAAGGTTTTGAGACAGAAAAACGGGATTAACATGTAGGGGGAGTAAATTGCGTGATTTTACCACCTGAATGGCTTACTTGGAAGCAATGATGGAAAAAATTCCAAGAGTCCCACAACGAATACTACTGAAACAAGGCATTTATTATCTCATCCTTACATGAGAGTTTTCTTTTACGTTTCGTACCTAAATCAATATACAAGTTAATTATTTACAAAAGGATCCATTTTCAAGTTAGACACATAGTTAGGGTCCTGTATTAGGGTGCTGTCAAACTGATTTTAGACTCTAGAGGTGTTGTTAATCTTCATCGTCGGTGTCCTCAGGGCCACTGTCCCATTCGTAGTTGTGAGGATTTTCACACTTGTCACCACACTGGCATGCATCTGAACAAGCAAGATTGTTCCTCTTACAACTACAGTGGTTTGTTACACATGTGCCAGTACATCCACATATGATCAGATCCAGTAAAGCCTGGGGAGCAGGTAACAGCGACATCCAGTCAATCACGATTGAGCCATCCATTACATGCCAGCCATGTCCATTGGGTGATGGAACTTGCGGATTTGGGTCTAAAGCTCGCCGCCAAATACCCGCTTGATAATTGGCACGCATTGTGTGCTTTTGTAATGCATCCTGGCACGGGGGGAGACTTTGTGACGACTTGCGGCCTTGCTTCGTACAAAAGGTGACATAGCGGCATTGATTTATATCCGTTATATCATGTCGTCCATACATCTTACATACAAACCTTTCGCATTCTGCAAAAGGGATGACCCTGACATCGAACGACTGCCCAAGCAGCGCGATGCCTTGACATGCTGTTGGGTCCATCTTGATTAACTGCAGACATTTTTGCTTTCCCTTAAATGAAAACGAGCTTGTGGAATCGCAGCCAGTGAGGGCGTGCAGACCTGGAAGGGCAGCACACACGCGAGGACCAACAGCAGTAGCAATAGATGAAATCTCTAAAAAGATATTTCTGGTCTTTTCCCTCTTGGTGACCAGAAGCCGTGCAGGTATCTGTGTTGAAAAGTGACAGGCCAATAATGCAACATCAGTATCTGGAGATCTAATTATTATGCATCTCTCGCCGTTCTCTGCGGCGTGCTTGGCATGCAGGAGAAGCTTTGTGTCTGCTTCTTCGTGGTTACTGTGTAGCTCTGGTATCTCGTCACAGACAACCTTACCCTCGTGAACCATCAGACAGTAGCACCTGGTTCCATCAACAAAGAAGATCTTACGATTTCCAATGCGAGTGGCATAGGAATCATCAGACCACTGTTGGAGGAGGAACCCTGTTAAACTAGACTTGTTTTGCGAGTCGCTCAGGAATTTTTTCCATTGCTTGGGGCACTTTTGTCCACCTCCGGTTATTCTAACTTTCACAGCTCCTTGGCTAGCTCTCTTTGCTCTCTCCAGATTCTTAATTGAAATATCGGGATATCTATCCGTTACAAAGTCGACTCGTCTTGCTAAAGATGATTGGGGGACAACAGAGGAAAACACAGATGAGGCCAATTCTTGGAATGTAGCTGGGACGTCCTTTATTGCCTGTAGTATCGCCATGCCGTCAACAATCAGAGCCGCGGTGGGTGGAACATCCTCAGCCGGTGCAACATCTTTAACCAGTGATGCCAATAGCTTTGACTTATCACTTTTGTGAAGTGACCCATCCGATGAAGCAAGTGACCATGGCAGAGGGCCAAGGGAGAACTTTAGTACTTCTTGAAGATCCATGCCTCTTGTTTCAGCAATAACAACAAGGCGAGCAAATACATCTCTGTCTGCTTGAAGGATCACATCTCTTCCGCGTATCTTCACGGATGTCGGCGAGGCGGAAGTGAAGGACGTAAGTTTCATTTCTTGATTGGATCATAGAAAGGGACCTCAGTCGACAGGAGCCTCTTTTCTATGAAACTTTTCATAGCGTTTTCTCCCTTCTCGTGTGCCGTCAGGATATCTTCTTCTACTTTTTTCGGTGCTGTCAGGCCTGATGCTAAGTGGGTAACTTCATCAGATTCAGATGGCGAAAATGGATTACACCAGGTGTTCAAGGTGGACTGCACACTCCTAACATCATTTTCATCCACTCGCATTCTAGCCTTGGCTAACTCCTTAACTGCTCCCCCATCGTTGCTTGGTGAAATGCCAGTCATCTCGCGACAGGCTTGGGTGATGGCTGCGCGTTCATGAGATGTTAGTAGCCAGCGTTGGACAGCTCCTTTGTTCATACTGAAACCTATAATGCCTCCTTTGGATTTAGTGTCCTTGTTAATGGTCTGCTCTATGGTCTGATCAACAGCAACTTGACTAAACGCGTTGGCTGTGCGTGCAACCACAAAATCGCCAGCTTCAAACGCTTGATGGACAGCCGGGTGCTGGTCATTCAGTGCCATCATATCGCACAGGTACACTGGTAAGTACCGCGCGTAGTTAGTACGATCGTAGGCGAACATCCATGGCAGCATGTCGCGAATACAAGCAAGGTGTAGTTTCCAATCTCCTTCTCTAGTGGCACGTATGAAGCATAGCAAAGTGCTAACCATCTCAATATACGACCACCAGAACAGACTCATCTTGCTTCCTCTCTCTTCTTGAAGCTCTTGGTACTTGGCGTGGAGTTCTCGCAGCTCTGACATTTCCTGCAACTGTCGGATCGTGGCCGAGGAAGGATCTCCACGAACCTCACGTGCCGTTACCTCCACTTTCCTCATCACCGTCAGTACGTCTAAATCATCGGCTGGTACGTGGCTAGTAAATGCCTTCCAATCCAGTCGCAAAAAAAGCCTCTTGTACAACCTAATGATAAATAAAAACGATAGATGCAAAATCTGCCCTCATATCTAATAAGAATCCTTAAAGGATGGTGTAATACACATATTATGTAATGGAACTTTGAGCGTTAACCCATCGAGCCGTGGTGAAATACATTTTTACCTTATGTGTTCGCAGTGCCCTGTTGTAATGCTTGCCATCTAGCACTCCATTAAGTGAGCCACTACCCAGCAGTCGAGATTCGAGCAAAAGATCTCTCAATCCGGCGTCACCAAAGCGTTTTCCGATTACCGCCAGGAACGTACAAGTAATGTGAAAACTACCCACTCTCAACACGACGCTTTTGAACTCGTCTTTCTTTTTGCAGATCACCTCGAGCGCTTTGGCGTAAATTGCTTGATCCAGAACAATACACGTATCTTGAAGGTCTAACTGTCTCGCCATTTCGACGGACTTCTTGAGAAGAGTATATATAGTGGACAACTCTGTCGGCGATGCATCTATGAGCTGGCAATAGCCAATCACACTCTTGGGTGGTGTTTCCTCCTTATTCGATAATGTGTTAAACCCATTCCATGCCGGTACAGTTTGAGATGCCTCTGGTAGGTCTTCATCGCCATCAGGTATTCGTGATATAAACCATGCAAAGTCTTTGACAACAGCTTCATGTCGATCATCAGCCCGTCGTACTACAGTGGTAGTTGGCTCTAACGTATATTGCCCTGGTCCACATCTCTTACCCGCGTTTTACTCCTCGATCTGGCGATTTAATTCAAGGACATCACGGATAAGAAAGCTTCAATTAATTTTTTATTGACTGTGTAAAACGATAAACTATCATGAGTAGGTCTTGGGCAAAGCCAGAAATAGTTGCTACAGTGGAAATACTTATACCGCATCATGAAATCGAAATCATGAGAAATCAAACAAGACAAATAAATATCCCCGAAAAGCTGTGGGATGAGATAGAAATAAGTATAATAGGTCAACGCCGATATGAGTAATTTGAGATTATATCAGAGATGCGGTTGGATATTGGGAAAGGTTCAACGCATGCAATGCGATTGCGGCGCCAATACCAACCATTTTTCCTAGGTCAGGGTAACGAATTCTGCGTTCTGATTGGTTCCCAGAGCTTGCGCGGGCAATTCACGCGGTAACCATTTGCGCGCGCTTTGTTTAATCGAAAAAATCAAAGTTTAATGATTTTTCAGCACTCGGTCACAGTTTTTCCCTATATGAACCGACCTAAAGCCGGTACTAAATAACACACATGCTGAGTATTACTTATGCCATATTACCTCGCTAGGAACTGCATGAAAAGTGCGCTTTCGAACCTCTTTCCCTTGGCTTTCAACCGGTGCGGGATCACATCCTGCTACTTGCCTTTGCACAATTATCCCATTGGTGCAGTGCGTGGTACCTCTTCCAGATAAGGTTTCTTCTATGATATCAATGTTGTCCCAGCAAAATGTGCTGAATACATTGGGACGAATGACTTTTGGCAATATAACACCATTGTTATGGCATACTAGCTGTTTATCGGCAAGCCCAGTTTCTATTTCTAAAACTTGATCGTATGATATTCCGTGGCCATATCTATTCAGTAACGTGATTACCTCTCTGGAACCAGTGAGATTTTTCACCGTGATCGACAAGGAAACATGTTTTGGCGTCTTGTGCTTTCCATTTGATGCCCCGTATAAAAGGTCTTGGGCGACAGAGAGAACAAGTCGACGGGACTTCTCCTTTAAAACCACTTTTTTGTTATTTCCGTGTTCTGGCTCGCTACTATCTGTTAAAATCCATGCCAACAAGTTGTAAGCGGCATCCGGTATTAAAATGTTCTCCTCGTTCGTGTAATTTGCGTCCGGAGGAAATGGCATTATTGACTCTTGATTTAACAGGGCGGTGTGCACCTGTTTTGCAGCATGGTAAATGTGATTCACGTCACTCACGTTTTGTGGTTCGCGCTCAAATATCAAACTCTCAGTGCTCTCACTCGATCGTAGACCACATTCTACGATCTGACCTTTGGGCACATCTTCGCAGTACACGATTTCGGCCTCAGATCGATAAAGGGGGTGCCAAAAACTAAGACGTCCGGGAAACGCTCTTTTTAGTCTTGCTTTGAGCTTCTCAGTGCGATACAGTGAATTTCGTATGCCTTGCAGGGAGAGCAACTCTGTGTACCTTTCACGTAGGTCATTCATTCGTAGAACATCTAAGGTGTCAAATAGCTTGGGTGTTATCTCGTTTTTCAAAGCTTGGAATGCTTCGTCGTATTCATCAGATTCGCATTCGCCCCCTTGGTCTTCCGCCACTAGTGCTTGTAGTTGTTTGGTATTGGTGTAGTATCGTTGGCACGACCTGTGGTAGCGTAGTCCCATGGCAATGGCGTCATGGTTAGATAGCGCAACGATAAGCCTGCTGTCTCCTCGTACTCTTGCAGAATCCAGTAGGGTTTCTCCTGCTTTCACTGTTTGGCACAGTGTAAGCTTCTCGTTTCTCCTTCTATTCTGAGCATCCGGTTTGTCATTTTGACAAATTGCACATTTTTCTGTGTCAAGTGCCTGTAATGAAGATCGCGTCAAGCGCAAATCATCCTGTTGCCCGAAACTAGAATTGTTATTTTCTTCTGGGTAATATTGAAACTCTTCTAGTTCTACTTTTCGCTTTTTAGCAGCACGCTCAATCAGATTTTTTACCGTGTACGTCTGGTAGCATCCCCGATGGTAGTTTCCGAACGGACCATTTTCCCACTTTCCTTCCATACTTTCAGCTATGCTGTCATATCTAACTTCTGCTGCTTGCCTGAATGTGTTCCAGCTTACTTCGGTAAATTTCGTCAGCGGCCCTTGCACACCAGCCTTGTGACACAAGCAGGTCGATATAGCCAATGCGGACTTCCTAGGGTTAAGGTTAAACGTCATGGTGCAGCCGATACTGTTTGGAAAAAAGGAATCCCATTCTCTGAAAATAGTGTTAAAAAAAAGAGTTCATAAAAATCTATAGTGACAAATGAAAATAAATTTTGGCTTAAAATGTAACACAAGAAAACCGTTCCTCTCCCGATATTGAATATTTTTTATTTAACTACTAAGAACTTAAGCGCGTGTGAAAATGCGCTCTGATTTAATGAGATTAGTGATGTGATTGTTCTAAGAATCTCTAGATTTTAGTCCGGCTTTCAGTTGATTTCGCTTTCGCAATCTACAAGGGTAATAATTACTCTTAGTCATCTATCAACTCGGGCTGCTTCCGTTGCCGCGGTAAAAATGGCTCTAAGTACGAGACCCGCCAGCGTTTTCCCACTAGCTGAGGCAAGCAAGATAGAAAGCAAAAAGCCAGCAGCGAGATACGAAAACTAAAAATGTACCCCTTTTTGTGGAAAGAGAAAATGCTCTCCTTATCATAACTGAGGAGTTTTTTAACCGTGTCAAAATATGAAATGCCCGTGCACTCCCGTAAACTATTCGGTACGGCCCATTAGTTCTCAATAAAACTGGTATAACAATTTCAGCTTTCCGGCGTTCATGTTCCGTGCACGCGTGTCATCGATGGTGTGCAGGATGTGAACAGAAATGTTTTTTTAAATTACTAGTAAAGTGACTCTTCTCGTATTTGACAATTGTCACGTGAACTCTGACAACAGCGCGCGGGAACCCTAGTAGCGGAACGTCGTATGCAGCAGCCAATCATAATCACGCTGAAAATCGGTGACGAAACACGCCTCGTGGTGTTAAGAACGTGGAGCTTCAAAGGTTAATTATCTGGATATTTCTCGCTAAAAACGGGCTTCAAATACAATACAGCAATACTAGCACTGCATTCGAGGAACATGGAAAGAGAATTTTTACATTTAAAGACTAAAACTACGCCGAGAAAGGTCTCAAATGTCAAGTGTTTGCTGTTGAGTGTTGACATACGTAAGCCGTTTGCATGGGTTTACACCTGCATCGTTATGGGTTTTGATAGAGCGGCAAAGACAATACAAGGAATTACAGCAAAGACAAGGAAACTGGCAAAAATCAACTATGTTTCACTTATCGCTTTGCTCTGGAGGCATCAAAGGAAAAATCGATATACACAGGCAGCAGATACGCCTCTCAACTTCGGCGTACTTCAATCAAATTCAATGTGGAGTGAGATGAGACCTACAAGTGCCGTGTTTACAATTTCCCAAAAACATGCTCACTTTTAGCAATAACAGTTTTATCAGCTGTGGGTGCAAACATTCTCACTGATGGTATTCGGAGTCAGGAACGGGAAAGGAAGTCATAAATTACGATGGACAAGTTTACAAGATCCCCAAAGTTCACGGCTCGAGGATGAACAACAAGTGTCAACAAGTGTGAGGTAACTCGTGAATTTTATTTGAAGGTTAGTGGAAGTTTCGTTTATCAAAGTCTTGCTTATGATTTTTGCTAAAGTAGATTTTTACTAAGCATGGAAATAGTTTACATTTACTTAAGATTAAGTGACTTTGCAAACCGTTTTTGTTTCGACCTTCGTACGAATTTTCTGGTTGTGTTGGCATTTCAGAATGAATCGGCGCGGAACTCAGCATATTGCCCACACGTTTCTAAATCAGTCTTTTCAAAAATATCTGTCGAAGATAAAAAGATTTCACTTTTTGCTAGGTTTCCATGGTAACAAATCAATCGGGCACCGGTGACTGTGGCTCTTTGACAAGAGAAACCATATAAGACATGGGAAGCGCTCTCTTCTTTTTATCGATATCGCATTAGGTTGATATTGTCTTTTTCACTTACCGCTGTCGGATTTGATTCTAGAAGCGTTAAATGTGTTCTAGAACGTTGCTTGATGTAGTTTTTTTAGATCAACCAGGCTCTGAAAATTGTACAAGAGTTAAAATATTTTATCGTCGACTACAATACTTAACTTATATTACAACTTCCTAAACTGGAGAAATTCTAACAGAGAACTCAGTGCCTCAATTGAGCAAATTGCTCTGTTGTCTGTAATTTTTGTATAGGATCGGAACGACAAGTACTGATTTCGTGTTCTTAATAAATATTTCATTCAAAGGCTTTAGTTTACCTTGCTTTTGATGCTTCATCCCCGTGACGGTCTTGATGTGTAAAGGTTTCAATACAGCTTCTCCTTGTTTATATCACGTTTTATAGCAGATCGCTTAGACAATTTAAATATAGGGTCTTTTCAATTCATACTTTCGAAGAATTGCTGTATTTCAACGGAATATATTACGATTTGTACGCACGCAAAAAAGGAATCAGCTGTCTTTTCGGTCAGGTTTGAACTCCCGCGGAAACGAAATCGAGGCTAGAAAATTATTACGTATGTGCTATTGCTTTTTTTTTTTCACATGTATGTTTTTTTAGAAATAAAATCGTAGGGTTGATAAAATGTATAGAAGTTTTCATTTACTGTAAAAAACAAAATCCCCGTTTCCTTCCTTTTCCATGTTTTTTCGCAAAAAATGCCGTCGCGAATTAGCCATACTTACTTCTTTTTTTTGCTCTCAAAGTCAATGTGAGCGATTTGAAGGATAATTAAAAGCAACTATAGTATTGTAAAGTTTTCTTTATTTAAAATACATGGAGTAAAAACACATCTTACGATAAATCGTACAAACCGGAAGTGGACATTGCACTTCCGGTTGAAGGAAGGCGCCTTTTCAATGCTTGAAGGCACTCATTTTCTGGGGCCATTTGACCGTAAAATTGTACTTTTTTGATAGAAATAGTAATATTTTGTCTACAAAAATAAGAAACTGGCAAATCCGAAGAAAATGTGTAGTATTATTTGTTTTTCAGATGAAGATACGAGCTTTTTTCAAGTTGTTTTCCATTCCACACTATCCAACTACCAGTACGTATATACAAGCAAGCAAAAAACAGTGCTCTCTTAGTAATTTTTAGGAAACGATGACCTAATAATTGAAACGGTTGGTTTTTCTAGTGCTGTTACTCTAAAATCTGGGGTCAAAATTATGACACAAAATCCACTAAAAATATTGTTGCAAAGCAGTATGGGTGATTCAGGCCAGGTTACCAAGGTGTTGGGACACCAAAATTCAGTGTTAACAAGCGGATTCTTAAAGAGGAGGCTTCAAGCTTTAAAATGATACCAAGAACTCTTTGCCACCCCAGGGGTGCAGCCAGATTGAAAAATAAGGCCCTTTTTGTATTTTGGCTACTAGACTAGTAGGGGATACAAAACGCCCCGGGCGCAAAGTGCGAGAATTTGGTGGCCACTCGCACAAATCTGATCTGATGACACAAGTTCAGTAAAAATGACTGATTATATCTTTGGTATCCATTACATGACTAGTTAAAGGCCCATCACCAACCAAGAGCCTTTGCGGACTCTTAGCCAATCAGAGCACCCGAAAAACAATGGATCAATTTGAAAACAAAAGAAAACGGGGCGCTAAGGCTCCCGGTTGGTGATGGGCCTTTAAGGTTTTGCCACCTCGCAAAGCTTCTTTTCTGGCTGTGGTAAAAGGTGCCTTCAAGCCGCGAAGAATCTTCAAAGCAACATCTCGCCCATCTGTGTGAAAATATTTTATTGAAGGTTTGATTGCTGGTTATTTATAGTCTTTCCAGTATTGATATTAAATAAGAAATTTCCTTATCAAAATGTGGCTAGTATTAGTCGGAAAACTTGTGCTGAGAATATCGCGTAAATCTCCCGCTTATTTCCTGTAGCCCGTATTTGTCCCGTTTTGTTATGTAACAATCCAGGCTTTTTACAAAATATATATCGTGTAACAAACCGGGATTGTTATGTAAAAAGACGGTCGCAATATATATCGTGTAACAAAACGGGATTCTTATGTAAAAAGACGGGCTCAATATATATCGTGTAACAAACCGGGATTTGTTATGTAACAAGACGGTCGCAATATATATCGTGTAACAAACCGGGATTGTTGTGTAAAAAGACGGGCGCAATATATATCGTGTAACAAACCGGGATTGTTATTTAAAAAGACGGGCGCAATATATATGGCGTAACAAACCGGGATTGTTATGTAAAAAGACGGGCGCAATATATATGGCGTAACAAACCGGGATTGTTATGTAAAAAGACGGGCGCAATATATATTGTGTAACAAACCGGGATTGTTATGTAAAAAGACGGGCGCAATATATATTGCGTAACAAACCGGGATTGTTATGTAACAAGACGGTCGCAATATATATCGTGTAACAAACCGGGATTTACTACTTACTAAATGGTGAGGTCATTACGGGAAATATCAAACCGAAGCTTTGGTGTATCAAGCGAGCCGTCTTCGGCGAGGTTGATGCACCAAAGCTGAGGTTTGATATTTCCCGTAATGACCGAACGGCAGAGGTTAGTAAGTTGTTTATTATATGGCACTTTTCTCAAACTTTTTACGAACCGGAAGTCGCCTCGTTCATTTTCCAGCCGAAGTAACTCAAAAAAACACGCGCCCGCGTCGACTCGCTCGACAAGAAAACCATGCCACATTTACTCAAAAGTGAGCAATCTCTTGCTAGTATGGATGTCAAAATACTTCGGAATCAATTCTTTAACAGATATTTTTTGCGAACATGCTTCAGTTGAACAATTTCAAACTTAAACTTGAGCTTGTAAACGCTTTCAAGAAAAACACCTTTAGTTTCGCAAAAGCTGGAAAGCTGCAAAACGTGTTTCTTCGAAAACGCATTTTCAGATCTACACTAAACAGGGAGCTACAGGGAACCAGAACTGGATTCAACAGCATTGATAACAACAGAAAATTGCAATGGTTATTTAGCCGACTGTATATTGAGGAATGGGTTTTGTGCAAAAGCGGATGTCAAGTAAAAATGAATTCTACTCAACGAGAGGGAGAAAGAGATCAACGACATCAGTTATCGGTAAGCACAAAAGTTTGAACTCGCTTTCTGTTATTATTTTTAGCTTCCAAGTTTCTTGAATTCTTAATAAATTTTGACTTTATATGTAGCTTTTACCTTTTGCTGCTATTAGGCTCCCTGTAGTTTTTATTTTCTCCGGATAGACCCGAATTCATAGCTTAGAGTAACTTTTGGCTCTGCTATGCCTTTTGTAAACAGGTCATTTCTGATATTCAGGCCTTTATTTTCCTCTTGTCACATGTTTAAGATTTGTATTACAAGAGACAAATACTGTGTCAAGTATACTTTGTTGTGAATTTCGCTGAAAATCTTTTTTTTTTACTTTTATTTGAGGGAGATTCGAATTTTTGCGAGTCGTGAACTGCGAGGTCATTACGGGATTTCTGAGAGGTCATGCCGGGATTTTCTTGACCTCGAAACAGCCAATCAGAGCGCGCGTACTATCGTTGCCATATAATAATGTTATGTAACAAGACGGTCGCAATATATATCGTGTAAAAAGCCGGGATTGTTATGTAAAAAGACGGGCACAATATATATCGTGTAACAAGCCGGTATTGTTATGTAAAAAGACGGGCAAAATATATATCTTGTAAGAAAGCCGGGATTGTTATGTAAAAAGACGGGCAAAATATATATCTTGTAGAAAGCCGGGATTGTTATGTAAAAAGACGGGCACAATATATATCGTGTAAAAAGCCGGGTTTGTTATGTAAAAAGACGGTCGCAATATACATCTCGTAAAAAGCCGAGATTGTTATGTAAAAAGACGAGCACAATATACATATATTGCAAAGAACCGGGATTGTCATGAAAAAAGACTCAATATCTAATTTACCTTCTAAAGATCACGGTAGCGCGACTTGGCTCTAAACGCCGTGCCATCGTCGCGCCGAGTCTGATGCATATTATAGAATAAATTAAAAAAGTGTTTTGCTAAGACTCCAGGCTTGTCACGTGGCCACAGGAATCCCCAAAACTTCGCATTGCCGGCTCGACTCTGGCTCGACGTTTAGAACCGCTACCGCTCCAGCGCCGAGCCAAATTAGATTCGGTGCGGCACGACGCCGGCTCGATGTTTAGACTAGGCCTAAGTCCTCCAGGTCCCCAAACACAATAAATCTACACAACGCTTTGACCACAAGGACTATTTTATATCTCCTCTTCAACTCTACACACGCGGTCACTAGTTTCGACACTAGTTAAAAAACCAGGGTCATCTAATCTAGTTTGATATTAAAACATTATATACCGTTTCCAGGAAACGTTGTCACCCAAAAAGCCTATAAGCTTGAAGCGCAAAGGATGATGGGGGCATTTAAACTGCTACTGTTTGATCTGAATTCAGACAGTTATCGCAACCACAGGTGAAATGATTAAATTTCAGCACATTTCCAAGCATGTTTCTCTCTAATATTTTACAGAAATTTAAATAAATCTTTACCCATGCTCCCCAGCGCACCAAGCTTATAGGCTTTTTGGGTGACAACGTATCCCGGAAAGGGTATATACTCGAGGGACGAGGGTCTCACACCGCCTCGCAAAGCTTCTTTTCTAGCTGTGGCGATATTCTAACGGTGCCGTAAAGGATTTTCAAACCAACATCTCGCACATCAATGTGCAAGTACTTTGAGGGTTGATTACTAGTAATTTATAGTCTTTCCCGTATTGATATTATAATAATAGTCTTTCCCGTATTGATATTAAATACGAAACTTCCTAGAAGAAAACGCATTAATAGAAGAAAGATCAAATTGTGGCTGGTATTATTCGGAAAACTTGTGCTGCGAAAATCACGTTGATTCTCTCTTTTATTTCCTGTAGCCCGTGTTTGTCCCGTTTTGTTATGTAACAATCCCGGCTTTTTATAAAATATATATCGTGTAACAAACCGGGATTGTTATGTAACAAGACGGTCGCAATAAATATCGTGTAACAAACCGGGATTGTTATGTAAAAAGACCGTCGCAATATATATATTGTAAAAAGACAGGATTGTTATGTAAAAAGAAGGGCACAATATATATATCGTGTAACAAACCGGGATTGTTATGTAAAAAGACAGGTACAATATATATCGTGTAACAAACCGGGATTGTTATGTAAAAAGACGGTCGCAATTTATATCTTGTACAAAGCCGGGATTGTTATGTAAAAAGACGGTCGCAATAAAGCCGGCGATTCAGAATAACAGAGCATAACAACAAATGTTTTGCCAAAGTTTCGGCTTTGTTTATTAACAGCCTTCATCAGGGCAACTCTTACTTACCGGGATTGACATGTAAAAAGACGGTCACAATATATATCCTGTAAAGAACCGGGATTTATGGTTATGTTCAAAAGACGGGCACAATTTATCTTAAAGAACCGCAGGCCGGTTGTTAAGTAAAAATCCCGGCATTCTACACCGTAAGAATACTACCATTTTACACGCAAAAGTCTTAGACTTAGCCATATACAGCGGTAGGATTTCTATGTAAACCGTTCGGATCTTTACAAAGTAGAAAGCCTGAACCTGAATCCTGCCTGAACCTGAATCCTGAACCTACTTTGGTCGAAAACGAGCACGAGTCACTGCTGCTCTCACTGACTGCTAACTGACACGGCTTTGCATTCAGTCAGTCTATAGTCTCAGATAATCATGTAAATTACGTCTCGCTAGTTGTTAGGATGTTTGGCTGGATTGAAACATTTTTTTTACGACGAACCCAGCTCAGTTTTATTATTCACGTTATGGACTTGCTGTAAAGTACGTTAAAAAGTCACTGGGCTTCACTGATGTTTTGCTATAAGCTCTAAATGTACTATATTTTGTGGGAGAATTCACAATACATCGCATTCAATAATACATCCTCAAAGTAAAGATCTTTAACTCATGTGAAAGCTGGGATTCTTACACCAGATTAAATGCATTTAATGGGCAAAAGCGAGGATCTTTACCATTATCATATTACTGGATTTTAATGCAAAAACCCGCGCTCAAAATAACATCTTGGTTCTTTGCATATTTAAGATCAGGGAAAACCCCTTTCCAGTGAATAAAATTGTCCCTTCAGAAACCCTTGACTGTAGAAAGATCACTCGAGCAAATCAATGCACAGGTAGTGCCTGGTATGTATAACATCCAAGAAAGAAACTCACACTAATGAATTAGGAAACTTCTGAATGACATTTGGACAGATAATTGTTTTATTGCATTACCTGTATTTATAATGACTAGTGAAACTTTTCCCGCACCACAAAGCGTCATCAAGTTGTTTTCTAGCTGTGGCGATATCCAAAAGATGCTTTCAAACCAACATCTCTTGATCGGGGGTTTATTATCGGCAATTTATAGTCAATACGGTATTGATATTATATATAACGAAACTTTCTTTATAAGGAAACGCATTAATAGATGAAAGATCAAAATGTGGCTAGTACCATTCGGAAAACTTGTGCTGCGAAAATCAAGAACATCTCCCTTTTATTTCCTGTAGCCCGTGTTTGTCCCGTTTTGTTATGTAACAATCCCGGCTTTTTACAAAATATATATCGTGTAACAAACCGGTCGCAATATATAAATATATATCGGATGTAAAAAGCCTGGATTGTTACATGTAAAAAGCCTGGATTGTTACATAACAAGCCAGGCTGGCTGCTCTCACTGACTGCTCACTGGCACGGCTTGCATTGCTATTATGGACTTGCTGTAAAATTAAATGCATTTGGGCCCCCATTTGCGTAAAAAGCGACGATCTTTACACCATTATCTTATGACTTTATTCCAATACAAAGACCCGCGCTCAACATAACATCTTGGTTCTTTGCATATTTAAGATCAGGGGAAAACCCTTACCAGTGAATAAAATTGTCCCTTCGGATGGGAGACGAAACCCTTGACTGTAGTAGATCACTCCTTGAGCAAGTCAATGCACAGTAGTCAGTAGTGCCTATGTATAATCGAGTATAACATTCAAGCAGGAAACTCACACTCGTGAATTAGGAAACTTGTGATGACATTTGGACAGATATTAATTGTTTTATTTCGCAAAGGAATTCGAGATGCGAGGTATACTTAATAGAACGGGATTGCTTATGTGTAATTGATTCATGTTTTCAAGCAAGAAATTTGTACATGTAATCGCTTTCGACTGGTTTTACTACAGTCATCTGAAATCTGCTCATCTTTGGCATCCATTGCATCAATAGTGACTAGTGAAGCTTTCCCGCCCCGCAAAGAGTCATCAAGTGGTTTTCAAGCCGTGTGGCGACATCCAAACAATGATTTCAAACCAACATCTTGCCCATATCTGATCGAGGGTTTATTATCGGCAATTTATAGTCAATCCGGTATTGATATTAAATACGAAACTTCCTTTAGAAGGAAACGCATTAATAGACGGAAGATCAAAATGTGGTTAGTACTCTTCGGAAAACTTGTGCTGCGAAAATCACGTAAATCTCCATTTTATTTCCTGTAGCCCGTGTTTGTCCCGTTTTGTTATGTAACAATCCCGGCTTTTTACAAAATATCTATCGTGTAACAAACCGGGATTGTTATGTAAAAAGACGGGCTCAATATATATCGTGTAACAAACCGGGATTGTTATGAAAAGAAAAGACGGGCTCAATATATATCGTGTAACAAACCGGGATTATGTAAAAAGACGGGCTCGATATATATCGTGTAACAAACCGGGATTGTTATGTAAAAAGACGGGCTCAATATATATCGTGTAACAAACAAGGATTGTTATGTAAAAAGACGGTCGCAATATATATCGTGTAACAAACAGGGATTGTTATGTAAAAAGACGGGCTCAATTTATATCGTGTAACAAACCGGGATTGTTATGTAAAAAGACGGGCTCAATATATATGGTGTAACAAACCGGGATTGTTATGTAAAAAGACGGTCGAACAGGGGACTTTTTTGTTTATGCCATGCGCAATAACCGCTGCTCTCCAAGTTTACATTGCAGACTCAACTCAGGGAAAAGCACTGTTGAGTATCACGAATTTGTAATCAAATAGCGCTCTATTTCTATTTCTATTTCTCGTTTGTTTTGTTTTTATTCTGAAAGCGGGAAGGATAAAATAAAACGTTTATTCAGCTGCCTGTATATTGCAAATCAAAATTGTTTGATTTTAGGATCTGTGGACCTTCATCTGCGACTGTTTAAACTGGGTCAGACTGAAATTCAGACTGCAAGTGCAAGAAAAATGACGTTGTTTTTGTTTAGCAATCGTAACGATTTCCTTTTTTATCCTATCAGTTTATCCTGATATTTCGGGGCCTTCCAGTGGAATTAGATCAAGTGGAAAGATGTCATAGTTTTGGGTTGAGAAATAAAAGTTCTGCACCATGTAGATACACAAATTTTGCTTGAAAAACCTGGTCACACTAAAAAATGTCATGGTGACCAAACAAACATGTTGATTAGTTTGTGTGATAACCTTATTAGAAAATGTCTGGACAAGTTTCACCATAACCTATCCTGGAATTCAATCGATTTGACTACTGATGATTTACAACCCCAGTTTTTGTATCCAACCAAGCTGGGATTTTGTCAAACAATGTGTAAATACCCAGACTGAAGGGTACACACCATGGAAATACAAGCTCAGTTTTCACCATCCTTCCCTGGGATTAAATGGTGGATTATGTCCATGAAAAGGATGAGACTCCAAATTGGTGAACTTTTTATTGTGCTATTTATAACTAACAGAGTATTCTGACAAGTTCTGTAATTCCTACCCCCTAGCTGTACATATCCTACCCTCTAGCCATACAAATGTTGACTTCTGTAGGATCCTATCATTTCCATACAAATACTGTATTTTTCCTTGGAAATTCCAGAGGGGTGGGGTCACTTTTCAACACCCTTGGAACCTGGGCAGTTGACAAAATTACACCTGTTGACAACATTGGGTTTTGAGGTGGCAACATAATTTTCACAAGAAAAATTGAATCAAAGAGGATTTTTATACAGCACTGTGATGTTCTTCTGAGCAGTAAACTATCTGTAGTAAAAACTCTTAAAAGTAGCCCCTGCTATAGTTCTACTTCTGAAAATCAATCGATGAAATGCTCTCGTAATACTGTAACATCTAACATGTTGCATCCCTGAACCACCAGCACTTGTGCTAGAAATTGCTATTTGGTTGCAGGATGCAGTTGTGTTGTGTCATCCAGACGAGAATGGCATTATGTTCCTTTTGTGAATTGGGCATATACATGTACACCTACACCTTCGGAACCTGCAACAAACAATGCACAACAAGTTACTTCTGAATGTCCTAACCTCAATTATATCTTTTATCAGGTGCTTCTAAAAAACTTTCCTTTTTAATGCATAGTAACTAGGAGAAGTGTAATGAAATTTGTATTATTACAGTCACACAGGTTGTTCTCTTTGCTCTTAACACTGATGGACAACACTGATGGACAACACTGATGGACAACTTTGGTATCAAATTGCAATTTCTCGTGAGCAACTTTAATTCGCCACATGTCTGAGCACTGGAGGGGCAGACCATAATTGAACGATTTTGGAAACAAAATATTTCGAGTTCTGGTACAATATCGTGAAGACAGATACAAAAGATTTTTTGGAATTTGATTCAAGCAAGTTGTCCATCAATGTTGCTAGGCAATATTACAAAATTGTAGGGAAGAGAACATGTAACATGATCTACAATTTCCACTCACAAGTCAAATGGTTTATCAAAAAATCCAATTTCTCACCAAATTTATTTTTAAATTCAGTAAGTATACACAACTAGCAGTGCTTTTTTATACCAGCTCAGATCTCAATTTATTTTGCTTTCTGGGCAAACAAACTGAGCACTTCAGTTCTTGCAAAAAATTAGCACCACACAATGAAGACATATAGAATGTAGTTTTGTTTTCGAGAGATACTTCAGTGGTACAACGAGCAATTTTCGAAAAATGTCCAATTAATTAATATTCATGAGACAACATTTTCAAGCAGATTTTAGAACTCGAGTGAAGACCCGATTTTGCTGCCGATCTCAAGGAAATCAAATGGTTTCATTTAAACTGGGTCCTAGAAACTGCGTGTGACTTATTTCCAGATCTAATATTCCCCGTGAGGAAAGTGGGAGTCCAAGAACAACAACCACTGAAACTCATGTGCGTAACTGTCGAACCAAAAACACATAACTTCCCCCATTTTCTGTTTCATGCCCGTTAGATAAACGAATTTCCAAATGATAGTACTTCCATTTTTCACTGACAACTCTGTGGTACAACGACTAGATTTTGAAAGCACATTCTGGCAAGACGATAAGAAATCGGCTTTTTGCATTACAGCAAGGAAGCTCAACGAAAGATTCCACAAAACCCCTTGGTGCGATTTCTCAAAGAGAGACCTACATAAGCCAACAGTAATTAAAAGCTTACCTTGGCGGATAATTTGACACTTCACCTTTCAGCTGCTGGCAGAAAGTTAACTTGGGAATTCCACCACAGATCACAGACATCCGCCATATTAAATCGAAATCCTTGAATAGAGCTGCTTTGCCGAAGCAAATAGCGTAGCAATCTCAAGCTCAAACTGCTCAAAATTCATTCCCCAAGTACAAATATTGTTTCTGTTGAACTCCGTTTGTGGTTAACATTACTTATTCCCGCATAAAAGTGGAGAAATTAACTCGGTCGACACGACAACAAACCAGCATTTGCTCAGCTGAAGACAAATCAGGCCGTGCATCTGCGCATGCGTCACATAAAGGACCCCTGCTAGACGGTCGCAATATATATCTTGTAAAAAGCCGGGATTGTTATGTAAAAACACAGTCACAATATAATCCAGTAAAGAACCGGGTACAATATTTATCTTGTAAAGAACCGCTCCCGGACGTAATACTATCATTTTACACGCAAAACTTGAGACATAGTTAGGTTAGGATTTCTATGTAAAAAGTTAGAATCTTTACAAAATAGAAAGCATAAGATGATGGTGTAAAGATCCTCGTTTCTTACCCAAATGCATTTAATGCTTTGTGACCGGTGTAAGAATCCCGGCTGTCTTGGATCCTTACTTTGAGAATACATCATGAATGAGTCAACACGTTTTGGCGGCGAACAATACTGGAGCGATGTATTGTGAATTATCCCACTTAGAGCTTAGCACAAAATATAAGAACATTTAGAGCTCACCACTACTGGTCCTGATATCAAAACTATCAGTGACTTTAACGTACTTTACAACAAGTCCATAACAGCAATGCAAGCCGTGTCAGTGAGCATTCAGTGAGAAGTGGTAAATAAATTATGTTGTTTTTGACAAAGAAGGTTCAGGGAAAAGCCCTTACCAGTGAATCAAATTGTCTTCGGAATGGGCCGACGAAACCCTTGACTGTGGTAAGATCACTCGAGCAAAAGTCAATGCGCAATAACATTGAAGCAGGGAACTCACACCCGTGAATTTATAGGAAATTTGTGAATGACATTTGGACATCAGATAATTGTTTTATTTCGCCAAGCGATGCGAGATACTTAATAGAGCCGGGTTTGCGTATGAGTAATTTATTCAAGCAAGCCATTTGTGTAATCGCTTTGCGATTGGTTTTACTAGTCCTCTGAATTCTGCTCATCTTTGGCATCCATTGCATTACTTACATTAGTGACTAGTGAAGCTTTTAATTGCCGCCTCGCAAAGCTTCATCAAGTTGTTTTTCTAGCTTTGGCGATACCCAAACGGTGCTTTGAACCGTGAGGGAATTTCAAATTTCAATTTTCATATATATATGTATATATACAAGAAAACAGCCCGTCACTTCGTGACGCTAGAAGACTCAGAATAACATTTTGTTTAGGCATTACATAAGGTAGGGTAAATCACAAGCAAAACATTCCACAATTTTGCCGTATTTATGCATTCTTCAAAGCGTTTCCTTTTTTTTTGAGAAAACACAACAGTTCTTGAAGGATCGAAATTGTAAACAGTGCTCTACACTGATTGGCTGAAACGACCGGCGAACGGGCGCTAGCTCGAAAATTAGAGATTTTGAATGTAGACTTTTCTTATTACAGACTTTTAATATGCAGGGATTTCTTTTGAGCTTTGTTTTTTTAAACATTTTTGCGGCACAACTGTTTAGACGTTGGAAAAGTAAAAATCCAAGGATGGTAAGGGCACTATTGATTTTCGCTTGTCTGTTTTCTCGTGCCTTGGGTATTCAACCCAAACTGTGTAAGACTAGCTTGGGGGTCATTAAAGGGGTACAGCTAGCCCGGGCTTTGCCGTCATATCAGTACAACAATAACTCAGGTTTGGTATGAGTGCTCGCAAAACGAACTTGGTAAGAGTCACATCGAGTAAAAAGCTGGCCCACTCAGAAGATGTATTGCGCGCCCTTATTTGTGACCAAAAGTGTGAAGCGCTAGCAGTCCACTAAAAACCCTTTGCGCAACAGTTGACAAAAAGGCTTTATCTATTAAATAATTCCCTGTACCTTGGATCAGCCACTAAACACCCCTTTACCGTATCGAAACCCAGGTTATGTGCTGCCGATGCTGCAGCAGCCATGGTGTTTACATTGTTGGGGGCCATGGGACAAAGGCCTCTGACAGAACCTGCACCAGAAGAAATGAAAAAAATCGATATCACGATAGGTACGATAAAGGTGGTGAGTGTGCTACTTTCAAAGCAGTGTGGGAGCGAATTTTCAAACTCCGAGTTGAAATCATTCTGAAATGTTTTCTGGAGGTTGCTTCTCGGTTTATTCCTGTGAAATGTTTCCGAAAAAGTCATGTCAGTCTGTGAATTCTAGTACAATTATTTGTCGATATTCTGATTGTAGAACAAAACGCGGGTATACGGGCGTGTTGTTGCAATGCAGAATGTGAAGACGTTCTTATTTCTAACCGCCCTGATGAAGGACTGAAAGTAAATAGTCCGAAACGTCGGCACAAATCTTGTCTGTTTTTTCTTTTCTCTCTATTTGTTTATTCTTATAACAACTGTACCCCTTTTGAGGAGTAAAGCTTGGGATACCCAGTCTGGAAAAGTCCAGTTTCGAATTCTCCACTCTGCCGCTGAATAGGCATCGACGGCGCATAAATACAATGGGAGCCTCAGTTTGAAGTAGAAAAACGTTTTGCAGTCGTTGGTATTCGCAACTTTCGGGTTTAAATCGAGGCTCCCATTGTATTATGCGTCGTTGATGCCTATTCAGTGGTAGATTAGAGAACTCGAAACTTGTCTATTTCAGTGAATTTTGAAATGATCACCCTGGAATTTATGGTTACCCAACCTGGAATTTTGCGCTTGTAAATGATCGATAAGCCTAGTTGGAGTTTAAATTTCGTGTTCAGTGCGCATGCGATTTTAGTCCGAATCTTTTGTTTAACTTCCCTTTGTTCTTCTAAAACAAAAACAAAATCAAGAAATTCGGACTAAATCGCATGCGCACGAAACACGAAGTTTATAGTAATATATTTTCACTTGGTAATCCCGCAGAACAATGCCACCTCAGGAGTAGATTAAGTTATGGGAGCAGCAAGCCCGAGGCGGCAGAGAGCGGGAGCTCTCGCGAGAGCGCCCCTTCATCGCTGCGGGGAGGAGGGTGGGGCGCAATGTTAACTACGGCGCTCTCCCGGCAGTGGAAAAGACTAACTACGCCAGAAAGATTGTATTTTGGCTTCTTATAAAGCTGGAATGGAATGCTATTACATAACACATTCCAATGCTCACTATGAGAGAGTTAACGATGAGGTAACGAGTTGATTTTAGGCCATTGTCAACGGAAATACCAAGTGAGAATAGTAATATATTTTCACTTGGTAATCCCGCAGAACAATGCCACCTCAGGAGTAGATTAAGTTATGGGAGCAGCAAGCCCTTCGGCGTATGCTCCCTGGAACTCAGCATTAAGCGCACATAAAGGGCGGAAGGAAACTGGACATGGTATATTTACACAAATTGGTACTCTTCCTCCCAAAACTCAGAAAAACCCTAACCTCTCTTATCCCACAAGACACAAACAATAAAATATGAACACAATCGTTTATATCGATGAATACGGTTATTACAAAATAGTAACATGTGCGAAAGTGAACTATGACCTACTCAATCGCTGGGAGAAAATTGGAGAGATCATCAAAAGACTTGTACGATAAAGCAATATCGGCTGATCGGTTTTTCGCTGCGCTCCGCGCAAGAGTTGCGCCGGGAGAATCCGGCCTTGTGACGTCCTTTAAATCCGTATAATGATGTAACATGGCTGTACTAGACCATCCGATGTGCTTTATGATAGCATCCTCAGGTACTCCCAAGAGGGATAACGTGATAGAGCAACCCGCGCGCAAGCTATGAGGTGTTTCGCCGTCATCCAAACCGAGAGTGCGAAGATGAAGCTTAAGCCTGTTATGCACTGCGGATCCTGTGAAAGGTTCCTCTGACACGCTAACACCCTTGACGAGCCGGAAAAGGTGTCCACTTGAGAGGTCTATATGTAAGATTTTACAAACGGACTTGTAACGTTCAAAGTTGTAAACAGGGCAGACCGTTAGATTATCACAACGGCGGACGCTAAAGGTATTATGGGTACCACCCCTTAGGGTTTTACCATAAGTATGCTTAAAAAGGATACCCGACTTGTCTTGGAAAAGCAAAAGCTCCTTGGATAAGGTCCTTCCCAGATCTGCTGCCCGGTCCCCAGCAAAGAAATCAACGTTGTAGCGCAAGAGAATTGCATGCAATTTCTTGAGGACGCTGTTGAGCTCAGTGCTTTTACCCCCTTGTTTGTTCCAAGAGTGAACTAAAGTAGAACTATCAGTGTACGCATCTACTCTAGAATTAGCAATAAACTGCTCCCCTGCGGAGAGGACATTACATACTGCGAGGGCTTCTTTAATAACGATTGGCGCGTGACGTACTTCGTGAGACCAATAAATCTCGGACAGTAGAAGGGGGAGCCAGGAGCTTGAATCACCCCTCCGCAAGCATAATCGGATGCATCACTAGCGATCTTGATAACCACGTGATGTTCCATTGGCCAAGGGAGGTGCTCCTGCCAGGTATCCAGAAAACGCCAGAACATGATTTCCTCTCGGAGTAAGGGGTGGATTTTTACCGGTCTTGAAGACCTCGCGTAACCAAGAATGGACTTGTATATCTCCCGACAGTACAATTGAGCTGCGGGGACTGCCAAAGAGAAGGAGGTTATTTTCCCTGCTAATCGCTGGAGGGTTTTTACCGAGGTGGTTTTGCCGCGAAGAATAGACTCTCGTAGGGTAGCAAACTTTTCCTTTTTCTCTTGAGGAAGGATAAAGGCACATCGTTCGGAGTCAACAATGAATCCAAGAAACTTCACCTGACGGCTAGGGGCCAGGGACGATTTTCCGAGGCCGATGTAGTAGCCAAGGGAAATGAGGAGAGAGGCCGCAATAAATATAGCCGCCTCAGCCAGCTGGAAATCTGAGCAAGTCTTAGCTTTCTCCGCGACCTCTGACGGGGAAAGAGCTGACCCACGTGGCGGTCATCCATATATTGGCTGCATGGAACACCAAGAGACCGGATATAATTTGTAGCCCCCATGCCGATAGTGTGGTAGAGGTAAGCATTGGATTTCCAACCGAACGGAATAGTGTGGTATACGTAATAAATTCCTTTCCATTGAAAGCCGAAGAATTGTCTACTGTCTTGGGTGAGACACACGTGATCATACCCACTCTTGTCGTCCATGGTAGTCTGATATGAATTCTTACATACGTAACGTGAAATGTAATCAAGCGACAACGGCATGGTTCAACGGATGGTTCAACGGTCAGTGGCATGACGAGGTGAGGTGGGGAGCATGCGCCAACTGTACCCCATACCGAAATTGAACCGTCTTTGAGGCGCCGGTGAATAGTAGAAGTGATGAAATCATCAAAGCCATTACAGGACTTGTCATTTGGGAATATAGCCTTAGGGGGAGTAGGCGTGTTGTAAAAGTTTCCCTGGAAGTCCCCTTTAAAAGGGGTGAAAAAATCATGCATATTAACACCATGTTTAATATATTGAATTATTTCATCGTGCTTGGCTTGCCCTTCGAGCACCTGTTCCCATCGCTGAACATGATTGTGCAGTTCAACCTGCCCGGAAGCAGTCCGAATTTCTGAATCTAAGGAGTCTCACGGAAGCTTTTGTTGAAAGGCGCGCGACTGCTTCAGGAGGGGGTACCGGGGCTGCTGGACCTGGGGTCACACCTTCCCAATCTGTCCACTCCTCCTTAGAGACTTGGGAAACCGGGTCTTGTAGGTTAGGAGGATATGGACGAATTTGCGCTTTTTGGGAGACAGCAAAAACGAAAAAATTTGAAGGAAAATTATATATGTGGAAATAAAGAAAGTTGTGACCCCTAAGTCGAGCAACCCCGGAATACCCCGCCCGAGGGCAGAGTAATTAAGGCTATTAGACAAGCCCTCCGAGGTGCGAAAAGTTGAACGGGAGCAGCGAAAAATTGGCCTACAAAGGGGGAGCAATACAAAGGTGATCGAAATCTTTTGTCGAATAAGCGCGCATTATAGAAAATTGCCATATATCACTATGACGACGTATCAAAACATTCTATTGTTTTAGCGCTATGAATCATGGTCGCCAGAGAGGGACAGCAGCATTTAAAAATGACCAAAACATAATGAAAATGCCATTATATTGTAAAGCAAGGTCGTAGGCTAGAATATAGGAAATCACATCCAGAAATGGAACTTTTATAATTTTAGCTATCTTGGTCATTTAAGCAAATCATAACGTCATAGTGATATAGAGCAAATGGTTACCATAATGATGTACGAGAACGGAAATGACCCATTTTAAATACAAGCTCAAAATTCCGTATACAAAAAATTCTATGATCAAAAATACTAAATTGAATTTTTTTTTTTAATATGGGTATAGATAATAATGGAACAAAGTTTGCATAATTCACGAACCCGCAGTAAATGTAATACCCCTAGTTGCTGTAGCTAATGTCGGACAAGCCAAATTGTATCTTTTGCATAAAGCATGGAAAAATCCACCGATTTCATACAATTGTGATTTTAATTGCAAAATCTTCGATTTTAAAGATTGTTACTCGGACCGTATTATGAATTCCGTAGGGCAAAACTTCCTATTCCTTGCTATGAGTGAGCGGAGCTATTGTCAAAAAAGGGATAGGTCTGTTCCGGCTAAAAATGCTAAATCTCCCATAAGATAGTAAGAAGCTACAAATCGAGCTAAACTGAGTCAACCAGCTTAAGAATTAAATTAATAAAATAGGTCATTTCCACCCTGTTTGCGGTAGGATATAAGTAAAATAAATATTACGAATTGACATAATGCAAATATTTATTGATTAACAGAGGGTCGTATACATAGTATCAAATTCAGGATAGAGTACAATCGATGTAAGTCATAAAGATACAAATATCACTGACGATTGAGGGGACATTCAGAGATTCTATGACCCATCCTTTTGCAAAAAAAGCATCTAAGGTTAGAAGGCCTCCTGTATGGGCTAAAAGGCCTTCTTCCGGCATAGCGACCTGGAGAGAAGGCGTGACCTTCCGGGGTGGACATAAGAGGGGGAGGACCGAAGTTTTGGATTCCCATGGGCACTTGCACTTGTCCTTGTTGATTGGGCGCTTTTAGGATCTTCTGGATCTGGCTAGCAACTTGTTTATTCTCTTCATCTCCCAGCAATTGTGTAACAACGGCCGGAAGGCGGGGATCATGAACTAGGGCTCGACATTGTTTAAATATAGCCTCATATTTTTTACATCCTTGTGACCCGCGGCCCTAGACACATCGGCAAGATGTTCTAGGGCCGCCAAGATGGCCATCCCGTCCACAAGAGCTTTGGGGTGATCAGCTAACTGGCGCACAGACTGTAATGCGCGATCGACAGTATTAGACTCCACTACTTGGAGTAGAATAGGGGAACAAAATTAAAGCCTTGAATTCTAACGTAATCAATACAGCAGCTTTTAAAAACCAGGGTGACATTTTAAAATCCTGTGACGACACGGATACATAATTGCAACCAATTGAATAAGCCAGCGATACATCTCGCTTCCAAACTGGAAAAATAGTAACAGCGTGGAAACGCAAAGCGGAAAATACTAGGGTAGGAGTGAGAATTAAACGTACACAATACGCCAGCGAAACTATGGAAAATATAAGAGCATGACCGCATGCAAAGGGAAAAACAATTCGCTTCCAAATGGCGGGATAAATCGCTTCCAACCAAACTGATGAAAATTTAGGCAACCAAACTGAATAGGGATAACAGATACTTTTAATGTAAAAAATACGCCGGCGAGAGAACTCGTTTCCAACTGGGGGACATTTAACCAACGTGACAACCCGCAATGCGGAACACACTTCGCAACCAACTAAATAGGAATATAGGAGAGATAATTTTAACTAACCAATACGCCAGCGAGAGAACCTGCTTCCAAACTGGGGAAATATTAGTACGTGAAAACACGCCATGCGGAATACACTTCGCAAGCTAATTTTAAACGTAACAAAATACGCCAGCGAGAGAACTCGCTTCCAAACTGTGGACATTATAACAGCGTGACAACACGCAATGCGGAATACACTTCGCAACCAAACTGAATAGGGATAGGAGAGCTAATTTAACGTAACAAATACGCTAGCGAGAGAACTCGCTTCCAAACTGGGGGAATTTTAACAGCGTGACAACACGCAATGCGGAATACACTTCGCAACCCAACTGAATAGGGATAGGAGAGCTAATTTAACGTAACAAATACGCTAGCGAGAGAACTCGCTTCCAAGCTGAGGGAATTTTAACAGCGCGACAACACGCAATGCGGAATACACTTCGCAGCCAAACTGAACAGGAATAGGAGAGCTTATTTTAAACGTAACAAAATACGCCAGCGAGAGAACTCGCTTCCAAACTGGGGGAATTTTAACAGCGTGACAACACGCAATGCGGAATACACTTCGCAACCAAACTGAATAGGGATAGGAGAGCTAATTTAACGTAACAAATACGCTAGCGAGAGAACTCGCTTCCAAACTGAGGGAATTTTAACAGCGCGACAACACGCAATGCGGAATACACTTCGCAGCCAAACTGAACAGGAATAGGAGAGCTAATTTTAAACGTAACAAAATACGCCAGCGAGAGAACTCGCTTCCAAACTGGGGGAATTTTAACAGCGTGACAACACGCAATGCGGAATACACTTCGCAACCAAACTGAATAGGGATAGGAGAGCTAATTTAACGTAACAATATACGCTCGCGAGAGAACTCGCTTCCAAACTGGAGGAATTTTAACAGCGTGACAACACGCAATGCGGAATACACTTCGCAGCCAAACTGAACAGGAATAGGAGAGCTAATTTTAAACGTAACAAAATACGCCAGCGAGAGAACTCGCTTCCAAACTGGGGGAATTTTAACAGCGTGACAGCACGCCATGCGGAATACACTTCGCGGCCAAACTGAACAGGAATAGGAGAGGCTAATTTTAACGTAACAAAATACGCCAGCGAGAGAACTCGCTTCCAAACTGGGGAATTTTAACAGCGTGACAGCACGCCATGCGGAATACACTTCGCGGCCAAACTGAACTGAACAGAAGATAGGTAAAAACAAGGAAGGAACACAAACACAAACTGGCAAGACTACTCGCCTCTAAACTGTGGGAGAATGGAGGAGAAAGCCAAAAAACACAGAGATTAAAGATAAATACTCACAGGGGCTTCTGGAACAACCGGCACAGCGGCGGCAACAGCAACCGGCATCTCAGCGGCCAAGACCGGGGCCGGGGCTGGCGGATCAACGGCTGCAACAACTTCTGGAGCGGGGGGGACAACGGGTATGTGGGCCATGGCGCAGCGATGAAAATATGAACCAACTAGCAATGTGAACTACGGCGCTCTCCCGGCAGTGGAAAAGACTAACTACGCCAGAAAGATTGTATTTTGGCTTCTTATAAAGCTGGAATGGAATGCTATTACATAACACATTCCAATGCTCACTATGAGAGAGTTAACGATGAGGTAACGAGTTGATTTTAGGCCATTGTCAACGGAAATACCAAGTGAGAATAGTGGAGCTATTAGTCCAGTAAATGAAAAAATATTTTTACTAAAGGTTGGACAAAAATGATAACAAAGGTTTCTCACCAGGAATATGTTTACTAGTTGCCATGGCAACTTCCTTTTTTTGAGTTTTGAAAATTCCTCATTTTCATGAAATCTAATAGTCCGTCATTTAGGCCGAAAAGAGCTCAAAATGAAAACAAAAGGTTTTTCTTTTTAATATTGTTCCTGACACTCTCTAGTATCACAGGAAGAAAATCAGCAAAAATCAGATCATGCGAAAGGTAAAAATTACCGAGTTCTTTTGGCAGCTTGTGTTAACCTTTATTGTTCGCAGCACTTAACTATTTTTTCACTGTTTCTGAGAATGAATTTTATGAGTGTAGCGCCGGCCTGGCTAATCTCTGAATGTTTCTGACTTCCAATAATGATCATTTCACTTTATTTAGTAACTCCTTGGCAATAAAAATTGCTTCAGAAGACATTTTCTGGTATTTACGGAACTCATATTTTCAAATCCCGTACGAAGTCTATATTGAAAGCGTGAAATCGCGTAAAAAATCGAAACTAAATGCCAAAAAGCTAGATATTTATTTGTGACGTGGCTAGCGATTTATAAATCAATCAAGTCTGTGAATCAAACCATGGCCCCTGGGGCAGAGACTATGGAAGTATTTTTGACATACACACTATAGAATATCTTCTGGTTTGGAAGGCTCAAGTGCCGGCAAACTCATGAATAACAATGGCGGTAACAATAGCGCTACATTGAGGAATTTTCAAAACTCAAAATAAGGAAGTTGTCTAGGTCGCCAGATGAGCGAAGTAAAGTGGTCACGTGATGTGACGTCATCGATGACGTCGTCCATGCTCAAAAAATTGAAATCTCGTGAAAGGAAGGCTCTAAGACAAACCAAACTTGGGTAGAATTGTCTTGGTCACCAGAGAAACTGCAACGATTGTTCTTAATTGTATGTCTGCATCATAGAAACGTCAACGATGACACCGACGACGTCACCGATGACGTCGTCCATGCTCAAAAAATTCAAATCTCGTGTAGGGAAGGCTCTAAGACAAACCAAACTTGGGTAGAATTGTCTTGGAGAAACTGCAACGAAGTGGTCTTAATTGTATATGTGCATCATAGAGACGTCAACGATGACACCGAGCTTTAAAAATGACATAAGCTAGCTGGGAGCTCCGCTATTAGGAAGTGCCTAAATCTATATATTAGCGGAGTTCCAGCGCGAGCCCAAGGCCCCCGCAAGCGGAGCACCATACTTAGGAAGTCAAAGATTCACTTTGAAATATTTTAGCAGAGCTCGAGCAAGCGGAGCACCATACCTCGAACACCATCGAGTTGATTTTGAAACGTCATTTTTTCGTTTCATTGATAGCGTCATGCCCAAATGTTTAGTGCGTCGAAAAGCCATTACCACATAGATAATTGTGTCAAAGTTGGTTGCCATAGATGGTTGCTTTCGCGAGATATAATTTTTCTTCTTTTTTCTGAATAAAAACCTTTAGCGTGTGCCGTCCGTCCGCCGGGCGCCGGTATCCGCCGATCATGGGATCCCTGTGTTATTCCTTTCAAATCATGGGCAAATTAGATGGGGCGTGACTCTTCGATACTGTAATGTGTCACATCGAATTGATTTATCTATCTATTAGATTAGATCCCGCGGGATTCAAATCCCGCGGTGAACGGGACCTGTTTTCTCCGACGACCGCCTGAAAAACACCGGCGGTTGCGATCTACAACGTTTTGTATTTTGTTTACTATAGTATTGACTTCTGACATCTGTAACTTGAAAAACATCCAACAATGATCATGTATCCCTAAAAGAGAAAAACAAAAAATGAGATTTTCTAGGGTAAAAAAAGAGCGGCTTTTCACTTGAACAACAAAGACACTCCGAAAGCAAATGGGGACGAAGAAGCGGGACACTAAAGAAAAGAAAAACTCTCAAGAATGCTCAGCCGAGCAGGTGCAGAGAGAAACTAAAAACTCTGGACTTCCGTGCAAAACTGATCAGTCTTTTGCAGTCTCTCTGAAATAAGAAAAGGCTGTCACAGAAAGGCTTACGGCAAGGCTGTCACAGAAAAGAAATATAAGTCTTAAGATGATTTGCTCGTGAGTTTATGTATGCAGATAGTGAGAATTAAACTGGATGATTCATGACAGTGAGATCCTATTTGAACTCCAATGGAAACCTTACAAGCGTAGGAGAATCTTAAGCCAGAAAACTCTTCTGATATGCTTTAGTTCATTTTCAATGAGCGAGTCATCTGAATCAAAAATGATTTTAGCGATGAATCCAACGGCAACAACCAAAGGAAAATCTCGCAGGGGAGCTTTCCCGCTTGTTCAGTTCTTTCTGAAAAGCTTATGAGCTCTGACATTACGGTGTTTCTTCTCCATTCAAGTTTGTTGTGATATCCTATTCTCTTTTTCTTCTTTTTGTCGTGAAGATTTGCTGCCTGCTAGACTTTTCTTTCAAACAGTCTTCCTCGCTGCAAGATTCTTCCATTCCATTCCATTCCATCCATCTCAATCGCCTTCATGGTCGCTAAGATCATTGGATTCAGATGACTAGGTGGATTCTCGTCTACATTTAAGTCCAAATCTTTGTTAAAACTAGCGCAAAAGAAGAGTGGATTTCATTTCCCTTTGAAAAGGCGCGAAGGGCAGAGAAAGTGCTGCATTCTCATTGGCTAGTTGTTCCCGGGCGCTCATTGGCTGATTGCTGCGGGATCTCGTGGGGTGCAGTTTCTTAAAATAGATTGATAAACCAATTCGATGTGACACGTTACCATATTTAGTATCACGCCCCATCTAATGTGCCCCTGTTCAAATTTAATATCTCGAAAAGGATAAAACGCGAGAAAACCATTCTTGGAGAGAATTATATAGAGAGCAAGAGGCACATAATTCTGGGCTGACGTGACGTGACATCATAACCAATGCCCTGAAAATACTTTTCGCGGGAAATGTCGAGATCCGGCGCGCGCGCGCCTGCTCCTGGGGACCGGAGTCAGGGGACTTTTATTTTAAAAACATTTTTCTTCGGCAGTTCAGAAGCAACATTTATTAAAATCCATCGACTGATGGGTTTGGGGTTAGGTACCTGGAGGCAAGATAGTGGGTGGCCTCCGTCAGGCTGCGCAGCGTCTCCATGGCAACGGGGCTACGCCCACCACCCGGTACCTGTCACACTGAAACTACAATCTGACGAAGAAAATAAAGTGTCCAGTTTCATTTTTTGACAGAATTTTTCCTCCCCTCCTTAATATTGTGAAAAATGAAGTCACATTTTCGGACGCAAATCGGGCTAAATTTCTACTCGCAGTGCTCTCAACATTGAAAGTAGGGGGCGGTGAAAGTGGACACTTTATTATGCGATCAGATTGTATTTGTATTCGATACTACGGGATGTAACGCAAAAGGGGGCAATTTCGAGTTGTAATGACCAACGGCAAAGCGCAAAGTTAACGGGTTTATATTTTTGTAGCAGCGCATAGTTATGGTGTGTAAACTTGTTGGTGTAATTACTTAGTTTAGTAACTCTAAGTAATATAAGAAAAAACAATGAAAAGAGTCGAAATATGTGTTGTTTTTTCTGGCGCCTTTTTCTTTGTATGAATTTCTAGAGAACATATACTCAGAACATGCTAAAAACCGGCGAACAAATAGAAACTTACTTTATTGTGTCGTGAGGGTATTGAGCGTTAACTGTGTTTTGGTTGATAGGTGTTTGCTGCTAAATGGTTTCCGAGGGGAGACAGAAACTAGAGTTTTGTGACTAGTTGTAGTTTGAGACTTCGCACAACTCATTCTCTTTTCCTAGAAGATCCTCTTAAACACGACCAGAATGCTTGAAACATTAATCAAGATTTAGCTACAAAGTTTTCCTTTTAGAGATAAATAACAAACAAACAAACAAAAAAAGTTGTCAGTACAGTTGTTTATGCTAATGAGCTCTGTACTTTTACATGCCTTGTAATCGAATTTGACGCAGCGTCTCCATGGCAACGGGGCTACGCCCACCACCCGGTACCTGTCACACTGAAACTACAATCTGACGAAGAAAATAAAGTGTCCAGTTTCATTTTTGACAGAATTTTTCCTCCCCTCCTTAATATTGTGAAAAATGAAGTCACATTTTCGGACGCAAATCGGGCTAAATTTCTACTCGCAGTGCTTTCAACATTGAAAGTAGGGGGCGGTGAAAGTGGACACTTTATTATGCGATCAGATTGTAGTTCTCAGTGGAGTATACCTACCTCTACCTCTAATCCCAAGAGGGAAGGGAGGGTGGGACACTTTGAACTGCTGCCATTTGCTGGCAATCAGGCCAATCAGGTTGCTGTCAAGCCTAAAAGCCTGTGACATATGATCCTCCACATGGGTTGCCCCTTAACACAAAGGGGGCCGCCCGGCGGCCAGTGTCACGCAATACTAAGAGCATGCACAGTCACGGTTTTTAACTTCGCCTAAATTGCATTTAGCCACATTTTTCTCAATTACGGACTGTTATTGGCCGTGTACAAGGGTCGACACTAACGCAAGTGCGCACGCGTAATTAAGAGCCTGCGATGTTTTCGTAAACCGCTGAACATTCCGTTTTGGCTTTGATGTGTTGCTTTCTCATGCGACGTTATAAAAAAGCAACGCTATGATAAAAACTAGTTTATTTTTCCCACGCCAACCAGTTTGGGGAAAAGTGCATAGGCTGAATGCTGCGAAACAAGGTTTAACGATAAAAACACTGAATAGAATAAAAACGAAAAGTTTTCTAGGTGGCTGTACTTTAACAAGGTTCACGTTTTTTGCTAGATGAGCCTTAATCTCCCCCATGGTTAAAACTAAGGGTTTGATCATTTTCCATGTTATAGATGGGTTAGGGGGCATGCTCCCCCAAGGACAATTTTCACATTCTAGGCCTGAAGACGACTTTATCTATATTACTAGAAATATCTGAAAGATATGGGAATGCTCGGAGCTATGGCAGTAAAATCAGACAATGAGGTATTGTTGAAATGTTGTAGACTGTAAAAGTGCAGTTTCTTTAGCCGGAAATGTTTTGGGGGTTTTATCTTCAAATATTGAATTTCTCTCGGGCGCCTAGATCTAGTTCAGAGCGGTTTGGTTGACAGCTGTAAGAGCTGGGTTTCGTTGTAAGCTAAATAGAATATGACGATTGCTCACTTGCTCAGCTAAGTTTGGTCTCACAAATTACGGGCATCACTTTGAGTGGTCTCGAGAGGTTTAGATAAAAGCTAAATCTTGCATTGACTAGGTGTTGCTCCCGCTATTAGTGCCAACGTCAGCAGCATGAACAGAAATGTAAGCAAAGTATCTCAAAGTAAGACTTCAATATTTCTTGACCTACTATGGAACTAGCGCTAACACAAATTGTGAACCTTGTCCTTTGATAATTTTCACAATTTACACTTGTTTGCTTGACCAAGGAAACCCGCGAGCCTAATGAACACCCTAGCTTCTGATAAACATTGCTCGACCGTAATTAAAACTACGTGTCAGTTATCGAAAACGCGAACTCTGACGTCAAATGTCATTTGAACAACGTCAAGAATGCATATGGACATGAACATTGCTACCGGGACATGAAAATTGTCTATACTAACATCTCGCGCATGTACGGCGCATACTTGACCGCTGACCTCACTTTTGAGAGGGGGTAGATGATTTTGTGGACATGAAAAAGACATGAAAAATCACCTCTCTCGCATGTAACGGCAAGAATAGACTTGCTCTCCGCTCGCTACGCTCGCTCCGAGCAATAATATTTTAAGCAGTTTTAAAAAGCTTCGAGATGGAAAACCAGGCATTTTCTTTAGCGGGGAGACGCTCTCCGCCATGTTGGGCGTTACTTTCACAAAGAAACTAAATTTTCCGTGAATGAAAGCTTGAAATTTAGACCATTTCATTTAACGGGAGCTGTCCATTTAAGTTGAATAAGTTTTGTTTTAGTCCAAACCCGGACAAATGTTGGTGTTTTGGCTTTGTTTAGCAGAAAAGTGATTTCGCCGAGCTCCATGTTTCTTCGCATGGGCATGCCATTAAAGTGCGCGCGCCAAGAGAAAAAACAAGCACAAACGCCGAGCTGAGTTGCTTTCTTCTGTCTGCTGTTTTCAGATCATTAAATGTTTTGAAACCACTAAGCAATCAGTACCTCAAAACACTAACGGGCGATTTCAAAAGACAACGCACTACAAGGGGCGATTTCCAAAGTCAATGGACTTTACTACTACTACTACTAATAATATCCTTTATTATATGGCAACGATAGTACGCGCGCTCTGATTGGCTAACGAGCGGGCGTAACTCTCCGTAATGCCCACGGGCATTATGGAAATTCTTAATGCCCGCTCGCAGTTCACGACTGACAAGCATTCATCTCCTTGAAATAACACAAATTCAAAAAGATTTTCAGCGAAATTCACAACAAGGAATACTTGACACAGTATAACACAATTCTAACTTGTGACAAGAGGAAAATAAAGGCCTGAATATCAGAAATGACCTGTTTACAAAAGCAAAGCAGAGCCAAAAAGTTACTCTAAGAAATTCGAGTCTTTCCGGAGAAAATGAGAACTTAAGGGAGTCAAAATAGCAGCAAAAGGTAAAAGCTACATGTAAAGTCAAAATTTATTGGGATTCAATAAACTTGAGAGCTAAAAATAATAACAGAAAGCGAGTTCAAACAATGTGCTTACCGATAACTGATAGTGAAGTCGTTGATTTCTTTTCTCTCTCCATCTCCTCGAGTTAAATTCATTCTTAGTACTTGACGTTTGCTTTTGCACAAAAGCCGGCTAAAATAACCATCGCAATTTTCTGGAGGATAGCTTGTGAAATAGCTTCTTCAGGTTTAACTCTTCTTCCGTATTTATTAAAGGCCTTTTCTAGTGCAAAAGTAGCAATGTTTTCCCCAATGGTGCTAAAAAAAGTTGAGCTGACGTCGAAGACTTGCTTCCCGGTTGCTTGCCGTTTGAAACTTCTTTAACTCCCTCAAACGTTTCTCACAAATGACTAAACAACATTATAAAATTTCTGTAAAAGAAAGAATTCCGAAGTATTTGACATCCATAAGAGATTGATTACTTTAGAGCATGTCTGGCGTGGTTTGCACACACGGGTTTGTTCTATCAACTTGACTCGGCGAATATGAACAACTCTGAATGAACTCGAGCGCGACGCGGGCGCGTGTCTGAGTTATTTCGGCGGGAAAATGAACGAGGCAACTTCCGGTTCGTAAAAAGTTTGAAAAAAAGTGCCATATAATAAACAACTTACTAACCTCGACCGTTCGGGCATTACGTGAAATATCAAACCTCGGTTTTGGCGTATCAACCTCGCTATCGCTCGGTCGATACGCCAAAACCTCAGTTTGATATTTCACGTAATGCCCTCACTCTCGGTTAGTAAGTAGTTATTATTCCACTTAAACTTTACTAGGTACATGGGAAGCACATACATACTTATAACAACTGACAATTGACACATTAAATCAGTCACATATAAATCTAGCTGTCAAAGGAATTATCGATTCATCTATCATAGTTATTTGGCCTGCAAACAATGAAGGCTGAGTTGTAGCAGTACTACGCAGATAGTTTCTGAGTTGAACCTCTCTTGCTACCTTGGACTTATCTAAGAAAGAGTCCCTTCTGATTAGCGTCAGGTTGCCTAAACGCTTAGCACTTATATTGGCCAAGTGAGAAATAGCCCTAGCCTGGGATTTCATAAGATTGAGAAGCATCTGAAGCTTAGGAGGTAAGTCCTCATCCCCAGTATGTATGCTTGTGATATACTCCTGGAGAAGACGTGTGGATGCTACTTCAAAATGTTCCACATAGGAAATGACATCCAAGCTGGAACGAGCTAATGACTCTACAGCTTTAACATTAGCTACTTTAGCTGTAATATTAGATTCAGGAGATCCAATTAACTGGAAATCCTGATCCAACTTCTGAGGTGTTTGTTCCACAACACCATCATGAATCAGGAAACTCCGAGCTGGAAACACCTTACGCATGTTAGAAAATGTTTCTGTACCCGACATAGCCAAGTGATGAGCCTGTAAGGACTCCTTCAGTTGCTTCAGGGTGTCCCTGGATTCTGACCCACGAATCTTGCTGTCCGTCTCCTTAATCCAGTGACGAACAGAATCCGAAGGAGGAAGAGAATAAATCTGCTTCTCATTTCCCTCCTCTGGAGTCAACAGTTGCTCACCCAGACTGCGGAAGGGCTGTTAAGCCATCTTCTTGTGACCCAATTTAAGGTACTCAGAGACAAATGCAACATTATCTGAGAACCCTGGAGCTTGCCTCTCTCTTTGCGCATGAGAGAGGTACTCCTCCGGATCAGGCCCGGAACCTTGTGCATGCTGTGTTGAGGCAGCTTGTGTGCTCTATTCCAACGAAGAATCTCTCTCTGTGAATAATGACAATACATCATTTGTCCTTGGTCGCTTGGGTGAGGACGAATGTGATTGTGGTGAATGGCTGCGTCTCCGTGAAGAACACTCGCTTCTAGAGCTTCTCATTTCTCCAACTTCTGCCCGTAAGGCAGCCACTGCTGCCTGACTTGCTATCATGTGCTGTCTCATATCCTCCAAGGTCAAGGAGGCTGTTCCAGCACCGGAGTTACAGCTACATTTTCCTCGTTTTCAATGACCAGTTCTACAGGAAAAACGAAGAAAAATCAAAGGCTAAAATAACCTACAATAGTACTAATAGTTGCACAGCACAACAAAATAGCTGTATACAGTCACTGCAAAAGTCTAGGTGCAGCAAAAAAGGCCGAGGAACACGAGGGGTTACGCCAGAGGGCCACGTGACTCCACACCGAAATGACAAGAAATACGAAGGTCTTTACGGCTAGAAAAAAGCGTGAAATTCTATAGCCGCAAAAGACAATGGTAGGAGAGTTAACGGAGGACCGATAACTCTGCAGAATACAGGCGAAGCCTAAGCTAAAGCACGCCTGAAACAGATACAAACACAGCGAGGAAAGAATCCAAGATGGCGGACATTAAAACCACTTAACTGAACTCTCCTGTGTAAAACTGTGGACAACACAGTCTTCTGAAGCCGGGAGAAACAGAATATATCCTCCAGAGAAGCATCAGACCTCTAGTGCTGACGGCAAACGTCGGTTTTCGCAAGTATAGGGCAAGAAAAACTTGTCTGAAGGCTCTCTCTATACACACACGATCCGCTCGCGAGTTGCACGAAAACCGAAGTGGCGTGATCCAGTAGGAGTCTGGGTCATATGTAGGTACATCCGGGAAGTGTAGCGGAGCAGAGCTCCCAATCAATTTTATGCCATTGATAAAGCTTGGCGTCATCGTTGATGTCTCTATGACGCACACATCATTCATGAGACCACTACCTTGCAGTCCTCTGGTGACCTAGACAATTCTACCAAATTGGTTGTCTGAGAGCCTTCCCTTCAAGAGAAATACATTTTCCAAACATAGAAGACGTCATCAGTGACGTCACATCACGTGACCACTTTGTTTCGATCCTCTAATGACCTAGACAATTCTACCCAGGTTTGGTTGTCTCAGAGTATTCCCTTGACGAGATATAAATTTTTCAAGCAAGGATGAAGTCATCGATGACGTCACATCACGTGACCATGTTATTTTGCTCCTCTAATGACCTAGACAAGTCTACCTAAGTTTGGTTGTCTTACAGCCTTCCCTTCACGAGATATTAATTTTTCAAGCATAGATGACGTCATCGATGACGTCACATCACGTGACCACTATATTTCACTCCTCTGGTGACCTAGACAACACTACAATATAACAATATAACGCACATTTTGATTCGCTATCTAAAACAATATGTGTGAAATGAAACCAATCAGAAAGCACATTAAACTAAGCTAGTTCCCAAACCTTCCCTGAATTAATAGATTTTCATCGATCTTCGATGTTTTTATTTAGCTTTTATGAGGAAAAACACATGGAAAAGGAGTGGAAATATTATTCAACCTGCTGATAACCTTTTTCAAGCAAATGTTCATCAAAATATTCCGGGTTTTGTGGCGAAAGTTCGCCGATTTATTAGATGTTACGGAAAGAAGTTGGGGGTTTTATCCAAAGTTGAGAGGCAATTATTTTAGCGATGGAAGAACTTCACCTTTGCAACTTTAAATTAAATGGTTTTCCTGAATCCTTGGCTTTGACATCAATGGCCCTGAATATTACTTTTTGAAACGTCTTTAGCGGGAATCCGACCAAATGAGAAGGCTAGTGGATCAAGTGATTTCATGCAAAACATGATCGTTTAATCAAACGCTTCGTCCAATTATTTCAGACCGTTTGACGAAGTCGTTTGATTAGTTAAAAATAAGAAAACTTGTAAACAGCGGCGGCTCTGGATCCAAATGGATGCTGGTCTAGGAATATAGTACTAAAAAATGAAAACAAAGACCAAACAGAAGCAGGATTAAAGCCAACGTTTCGGACATTTAATTCTGTCCTTCATCAGGGCGGTTACAAAAAACGGTTACAAATAGTCACGCGTATAAACTATGAGGCGCGCGCGATATGGAAATAGAGCGCGCGCGTGTAATTATAATAGAAATTAGAGTTCTTCTCGCAGGTTGAGGCCATCAGGGGCCATTGTCTTGAGCTTCTCAATCCAGTAGCCCTCAACTGACAAGAGATCTTCCGTCTTCGAAACTTTTTTGATGCATTTTATCGCCAGATCGTCTAGGGTATGTCCTGCGTTGGTGGGATTGAAATGGGCCGCCACTGGTGATGTCTCAGCATACCTTCTGTAATGGTTGATAGTGCACTTGTGCGTACGAAATCTTTCATGTAGAGGACAGCTGGTTTGGCCTACGTACTGCATGCGACACTTAGTACACGATATAAGGTAGACAACATTGCTGCTCTTACAGTCTAGCTTGCTGTTGATCTTGAATTTTTTGCCGGTACTGGAGCTGACGAAAGTGTCGTTTACATCTACGAAATTACACGTTCCACACCTGCAAGTCGAGTATCCCCTACTCCTTAGCACTCCGCCTACGAAGAATCTGTTCCACCGAGGAGGCGTTTCGAAGGCGATGCGGAGAGCTTACCAACCACCTTGCAGCTAGAGGCTACAAAGAAGACCTTGTACGCCAAAGCATCGCGAGAGTAGCGCTGCAATCCAGAGCAGACACTCTGATGACCCGCCAACGAAGAAAGAAGACCAACAGAGTACCTGTAGTGCTCACATACCACCCTCAGCTACGAAACGTACCCAAGATCCTTAAACAAGCGTTCCCCATCATTTGCGTCTCAGATCGATTGAAGAAAGCGATTCCAGAACCCCTATGTGGCTTTCAGACGCCAACCTAACCTAAGAGATATCTTAGTGAGAGCCCGGGTCCCATCTACTGAGACAGCAGCAAGTGGTGGGATGAAAACGTGTGGAACCGCAGGTGTGGAACGTGTAATTTCGTAGATGTAAACGACACTTTCGTCAGCTCCAGTACCGGCAAAAAATTCAAGATCAACAGCAAGCTAGACTGTAAGAGCAGCAATGTTGTCTACCTTATATCGTGTACTAAGTGTCGCATGCAGTACGTAGGCCAAACCAGCTGTCCTCTACATGAAAGATTTCGTACGCACAAGTGCACTATCAACCATTACAGAAGGTATGCTGAGACATCACCAGTGGCGGCCCATTTCAATCCCACCAACGCAGGACATACCCTAGACGATCTGGCGATAAAATGCATCAAAAAAGTTTCGAAGACGGAAGATCTCTTGTCAGTTGAGGGCTACTGGATTGAGAAGCTCAAGACAATGGCCCCTGATGGCCTCAACCTGCGAGAAGAACTCTAATTTCTATTATAATTACACGCGCGCGCTCTATTTCCATATCGCGCGCGCCTCATAGTTTATACGCGTGACTATTTGTAACCGTTTTTTGTAACCGCCCTGATGAAGGACAGAATTAAATGTCCGAAACGTTGGCTTTAATCCTGCTTCTGTTTGGTCTTTGTTTTCATTTTTAGTACGAAGTCGTTTGATCTAACGCTCTTGTCACTCATGAATTATTCCTATCGAAACATGAATAATTCACTAACGATCTCCTAGCTGGACCTAACGATTTGACTTTTTCGCCTAACGACTTTCCCTAACGATCTAACGACCACCTAACGCTCTGACCACCTAACGCTTTGATCGCTATGATACGTTTTCCCATGCAGGGTAAACGGACTGACCCGCAGGTAGTACGCGCAGGAGGTGCGCGCGCCAAGAGAAAACAAGCAAAAAAATACCCGAGCTGAGTTGCTTGCTGCTGAAAACTGAAGTCGTTTTCGGTTTTCAGATCATTGTTTAAATCACTAAGCAATGAGTACCTCGAAACACTATAATTGGAGATTTCAAAAGTCAAAGCACTACAAGGAGCGATTTAACAAGTCAATGGACTTTGCTTGAAAGAAATCCCCCTGTCAAACATCACAATGTAGTTTTCCTTGAACGAAAAAAGCTGCATATTATATTTTTAAGTGCGTTCGCCAAGAAAAAGAAGGCACCTACACCAGAAACGTTGTCTACAAAGACTTTTCTTGCATTGATAATTCATATAGAAATTTTTAACAATTTTTCTGCCATCCACTCGAATGCCCTTCAAAGACGGCATGAATGAATTTATTCACGGGTAATCAACTAGTATGATTTATTCCCTAAACACTATGACGTAACTAAGACAATTAGAGCCCCTTACACTTTCGGACACTCGGATACTGCTGCTTACCTTCATACAAGACAACCGGTTCATTGATCACTTGGTCATTTTTGGATTTGAGAGGCCCAGATAATCTGAAGCAGGAAGGATGTTTCTTCATTGTCACCTTCAGGCCCTGTAAAAAAAAACTTTAGATATTGACAACAAATTTTGTCTATTTGGTTTTTGTACGATCTGCAGAGGAGACCTTTTCGAAATCTTACTTTATCGCTCAGGGCAAGATTTACCAGGAAATTGTATTTGTCAATTCTTACCAAAAGCTTGATATAAGAAAAAAGGGTTTTCAAATCCCAAGAACTTGACCACCGCCACCGCCACAACCACAACCACAACCACAACCACAACAACAAGAATAATAGATTTATATAGCGCTATATACATTAACTGCTCTATGGCGCTTTACACTGCTACAATTAAATAATAATAATAATAATAATAATAATTCGTTTATTAACACCTTTTGCAGCTAGGAGCTGAATTACAGGTATGTCCAGGCAATTTACAATAAATAGTTAAATAATGAAATGTTCAATGTCAATCCACTTGTCCCGCGTATTTATGCGTGCAGAAGTTACCAAAGCGATCAGTGTTCGTACGAGTTAAATGGTGAGATAAAGCAGATCTAAGGTTATATCTAGTAGTAGTTGAAACGAGACAGGACTTCACAAGGTTAGTAACAGGGTTTTGCGGTTTTAGGTATTTGATAAACTTACAGCAGGCTTCAGATCGCCTGTCCGATAGTGAAAGAATGCCAGCTGATACTAGAGCCACATCATATGGGACGTGAGGGTATATGATCGCAAGAGCGCGCTTCTGAACCCGTTCAAGGGCCAGGCTTAAATATTGCGGCAGGTCAGAAAATACAACAGAAGAATATTCAAGGATGGAACGAATAAGCGCGCAATATACCGTCACAATATCGGGCTCCGCCACGCCACAACGTTTCAGCTTCCTTAATGCATATAGTCGGCGGTTGCACTTCTTAATTACATAGTCACAGTGTTCCCCCCACGACAAGTCGTTAGAAATCCAAATTCCGAGGAATTTGAAAGACTTGACACGCTCGATTAGCGAACCACCGATAGCGAGGGGGGACAGATGTAACTGTTGTAATGTAGGAAATCAACCGCCATGGATTTACACTTTTTCGGATTTAAAAGCATGTTGTTACCAATGGCAAAGCAATTTATGTCATTAACAATATTCCTTAATACAGATGCAGAATTCCTAGGGACAATTTCTAAGACCGTGAGGTCATCTACGTATTTAGCCCTTGGTCCCAATGTTGCAGCGAGGTCATTTACCATGACAGCGAACAACAAGGGGCCCAACCGGGTGCCCTGGGGAATACCTCCCTTTATGAAAAGGGGTGGCGACTTTGAGGCCGAGACCCTAACGAACTGAGATCTACGCAGCAAAAAACAGGCAACCCAACGGACTAAACATGGGTGGATACCGAACGACTTAAGTTTTTGTAGGAGGATTGTGTGGTCGATAAGATCGAAACCTTTGCGGAAATCAGCAAAAAACATTCGAATCCAACAATTGCCTGCATCTAATGCTTCTAAGGACAAGTGGAGGAGATAGCTGATGGCGTGGGTGGTACAACGCCCAGCAACAGCGAACTGCTTGACATCCAGGAGAGGCAGGACATCGGGAAGGATCCGAGTGAGAGTGAATCCCTCCATGACCTTGGCCATCTGTGACGTCAGGGATATAGGGCGGACATCGTCCTCGATAGTCCGGGGTGGACATGTCTTCGGTAAGGGGCGAACATCGGCACACTTCAAGAGAGACGGCAAATATCCAAAAACAATTCTATAAATAATCAGTATAGTAATCTATAATAATAATAATCTATAAAAATGCTTGTTTAAAAAGATGAGTTTTTAGGCGCGTTTTAAAATTAAAAGTTTTAAAAATTAAAAGCTTCTCCTTATGTCAATGGGCAGGGCATTCCATAGCTTAGGGGCTATCACTGAGAATGCCCTGTCACCATAAGTCTTTTGATTAGACCCAGGGATGACAAGGAGACATTGATTTGCTGAGCGAAGACTACGACCTGGACTATAGTGATGTAATAAATTGCTAATATATAAAGGTGCTAAATTATTAAGAGATTTAAAAACTAATATAATAATAATAATAATAATAATAAATTGCTTATATAGCGCTTTTATCATCGCTCAAAGCGCTTTACATTAACGGATAATCATCCTATAAGAACCAGCTTTATAAACATGAGTGTGCGTTAGTATTGTGAGTTCTGTGACACTGAGGTTGGGCAACTTCCGACGGTCCTAGTGGTTCTTTAACGTCCCTCTGGTTCCGGTTAGTGTAGTGTATGTGAGAGACGGGACCTACGGTTTAACGTCCTTATCCGAGAAGACGCGAAGGTCTAACCATTTGCAGATGTTAGAGCAAAGGCAGCACCTTCTCCTCAATTATTAGAAAAGACCCTGAGTGTTGGCCCGGCCAGGGTTTGAACTCCCAACCTCCCGAACATAAGCCCGGCGCTCTACCACTGCGCTAACCGGTCGTCGTGAAGGGAAGACTCTAAGACAACAAAACTTCACGAGATAATAATAATATTTTAAAAATAATTCGATGCTCCACTGGTAACCAGTGGAGCTCCCTCAGTACTGGCGTAGCATGTGCAAATTTAGAGTCACGTGTAACAAGCCGGGCAGCACAATTCTGTACTGACTGCAACCTCTGAATAAGATACTTAAGGAGGCCATAATATATAGATTTAGCCACTGGCTAAAAGCGGAGCTCCTGGTTTTAAATTTTCTGTGTGAATGAAAGGGATTCCCATGTGTACATGGTTTACATGGTTGCTTTAGAGTCTTCCCTTGACGAGATATACATTTTTCAAGCATAAATGACGTCATCGATGGCGTCATATCACGTGACCACTTCATTTCGCTCATCTAGTGACCTAGACTACACTACCAAAGTTTGGTTGTTTGTCTTCCTTTCATCAGATATTCACTTTTCAAGCGTAGATGACGTCATCGATGACGTCATATCACGTGACCACTTCATTTCGCTCATCTGTTGGCCTAGACTACACTACCCAAGTTTTGTTGTCTTAGAGTCTTCCCTTCACGAGATATTGATTTTTCAAGCATAGATGACGTCATCGATGACGTCATATCACGTGACCACCTCATTTCGTTCATCTGGTGGCCTAGACTACACTACCCAAGTTTTGTTGTCTTAGAGTCTTCCCTTCACGAGATATTGATTTTTCAAGCATAGATGACGTCATCGATGACGTCATATCACGTGACCACCTCATTTTGCTTAGCTGGTGTCCTAGACTACACTACCCAAGTTTTGTTGTCTTAGAGTCTTCCCTTCACGAGATATTGATTTTTGAAGCATAGATGACGTCATCGATGACGTCATATCATGTGACCACCTCATTTTGCTCAGCTGGTGGCCTAGACTACACTACCTAAGTTTTGTTGTCTTAGAGTCTTCCCTTCACGAGATATTAATTTTTGAAGCATAGATGACGTCATCGATGACGTCATATCACGTGACCACCTCATTTCGCTCATCTGGTGGCCTAGACTACACTACCCAAGTTTGGTTGTTTTAGAGTCTTCCCTTCACGAGATATTGATTTTCAAGCATAGATGACGTCATCGATGACGCCACATCACGTGTCCGTGTTACAGCACCCCCCTTGTGGCATAGACAAAACATCCCAAGTATGGTTGTCTTAGCATGTTCCCTTGAGGAGATATAATTTTTTCTTTGCATACCACAGGGTTCCCATGTGTACACGGACGGACGACGGACGGACGGACGGCGTACGCTATAGGTTTAATACCAGAAAAATAAAGAAAAAATCATATCTCCCGAAGGGAAGCTTCTATAGAAGCCAAACGTGGACAAAGTTTCAAAGACCATAAGAGGAGCTCTACACCAAAGACACGTGCCCTTACGTCATCAATGACGTCATCAAAATGATCCAAAATGCCCGTGACGTTCAAAAATCAACTCGATAGTATACTATACGTTTTTCCCTTAGGTATGGTGCTCCGAAGGCCCGCGCAGGAGCTCCGCTATAAAAGTGCATTGCCATTATCTAACTTACATGTAACAAATGCATGTATCAGTGCTGCCGTTGAATCTTCCGATAAATAATCTCTTACTTTTGCAATTCTTCTTATGTGAAAGAAGGCAGACTTACATATAGAGCTAACATGTTGTTCCATAGATAAGCTATTGTCCATGATTACATCTAAATTCCTTGCTGAAATTGATGGCTGAACAGAGTAATCCCTAATACTAACAGAATCTAAAGTAGGGCGAGGACGATACTTAGAGCTAATAACTAATAACTCGGACTTGTCACTGTTTAACATAAGCTTGTTTGCCTTCATCCATCTATCTCACCAGCACAAGCCTCAATTTGGGCCGCTCCTAGTACCCGCCCTCCGCCACTTTGGAATCGAAAGACAAGTACAACTGGGTATCGTCAGCATAAAAATGAAAACCCATGTTATACTTTCTCACGATTACCCCAAGTGGCGAAGTGTATAACAGATACAATATCGGGCCTAAGACAGAACCTGAGGCACTCCATAGGGCAACGGCCGGCATGAAGACCTCTCTCCCCTTATGTTAACAAACTGTAACCTATTGCTCAGATATGATTTGAACCAGGAGAGGGCCAAACCACATATACCGAAACGAGAACCTAGCCTATCCAATAAAATGTTGTGGTCAAGTGTATCAAAAGCAGCCGATAAATCTAAGAGTAGCAATATGACTGATTGATGATTGTCCAGAGCCAAGAGAATATCATTGTTCACCCTTACCAGAGCAGTCTCAGTACTGTGCAGCTGTTTATATGCTGTTTGAAAGACCTCATGTAAATTGTTCTCCATAACAAAGTCAATTAATTGCATCGCCACCACCTTTTCTATAAGCTTTGACAAAAGCATCATATTCGAAATTGGCCTAAAATGAGCAAAAATTTCAAAATCAAGGCGTGGCTTTTTCAGCATTGGATTTAGAAGAGCTACTTTAAAACAGTCTGGCATTATAGCAGTGTCAATGGAGAGATGATTTTCACCAAAACGGGCAACAAAACAGGCAGGCACTCAGACAGAACAGCAGTCTGAGGGACTGGATCTAGCAGACAGGACTTCAGTTTTGAGCCAGTTACAAGACTAGAAAGGTGTTCTTCAGAGATGTTCTTGAATCGAGACAGCACAGAAGTCGTAGGAGGCAAAACAACAGAATCCACCAAAATAACATTGTCCAATGAATTCCGTAGGTTGGTAATTTTCTCTGCAAAAAAGTCGGCAAATCTATTCGCTAGAGGTAGGAAAAAGTGCTTCAGATGTAGTGTGTAGTAACTTATCAACTGTCTGCAATAACACTTTCTGGTCATGCTTGGAATTCTCTATGACATCACGGTAATAAGAAGCCTTGGATTTTCTGAATAGATTGTTTACAACATCACATTGAATCACATAGTTCTGGTAATCACCCGGTAGCCGTGTTGACCTCCAGCGCCGCTCAAAAGATCTTCTCTTCCTTTTTTCCGCAGCAATTTCCTCTGTGTACCAAGGTGCGTGTGGACGAATAATGATTGTCTTTTTCTTGATAGGGGCGTGGGAATCCAATAATGCCTCTAGGGTCTTATTGTATTGCTCCACTAACACATCAAGCTCTTCAGAGGGATGTGATACTAAGGAAGAGCATCCAAGCTCATGACGAAAATTGTCGAAAACAATAAACCGAGTCTTTCGAAAAGAGACCTCCTTCCTTACTAATAGGGGCTTGACAAAATCTAGCTTACATTGTACAGCAAAATGGTCCGATATGCGATGGTCCACTCGACAATCTGAGATAATGTCTTTCTCACAGTCCCTAGTGATAACATCGAGGGTGTGGCCGTCCCGATGAGTAGCCCCAACAACGTGTTGTTTTAAATCAAATGAGCTCAAAATTTCATGAATCGCTTAGCATCCGAGTCGTTTGGTTGGTCAACGTGAAAATTATAATCACCGACAAGCAATAAATGACCAGGAACTAATGTTAAATATTCTAAAAAAGCGCTGAACTCTTCAAGAAAGAGAGCGAAAGTAAGTCCATTAGCAGAAGATGGCGGCGGGCGATAAATATTAACAAGTCTCAAATTATGATTTCCAGACAACTTTAAAACAGCTTCATACGCCTCAAAACCCCGGTAATCCGCTCCTTGTTGTTTGCTGACTTTAAATGGCTTCCTGACTAGAAGGGCGATACCTCCGCCATCTAAAGTTGTTCTTGGGTCATGATAGAGTTTATATCCATCCGGAAAAATGTCACGACAGAAGCAAACATCGAAATCATTATCCTTGAGCCACGTTTCAGTAATCGCCATAATGTCAAGATCATGTTCAATAACATAATCGTACAAGATACGTGTCTTGTTTCTTATTGACCGAGCATTGACTAGAGCAAAATTAGAGAATAGATATTGCTCTTCAGATTTCTGTTGAGGTTGTAGGGGAATTGAAATTAAATTGCTTCTGTCCAGCGAAGCGAGACTTGGCGAAGAAGCAGTGCTAGCTTCCCTATCCGAAATCACAGTCTGAATGCTCTTACGACCGGCACGCTTGCCCCGATAGCGCAGAATGCCAGCATTCTTCAAGCCAGCAAATGCAGAACCAGGAAGAATAGCATTTGAGAGACGACGGATCTTAAACAACTCATTTCTCGTATAGGTTGTGATTTTTGAGTTGACATTATGCAAATTCGCTTCGCCAGAATTACAACCAGTAGAAGACTTGGAAGTCAATGAGTTCGAAATAAGAGCTGTATTTGGCGGCCCTGGGTTTCGAGACACATCCACAAATATAGTTAAATCTACAGGCGGATCATGTCCAGCAACCACAAGGGATATCTGACCATGCTTGCTCCATCTTGAGACACTGAAACGCGTCTTGTGTAAGCCCGTTCTCGCCAACGTGACTCAAAATTCGCCGCCAAACTTGAGAATAACCTTATGCCCAATATTGGACTCATATAGTGACATAGGCCTTGACAACACGCTCGGTGGATGAAAAACACCTTTAGAGAACCGCTTGTTCAGGTCATTGAAGTCAAAGCAGCAAAATAAAACGATAAAAATACTCAAACTCAGAGAGATAGCGCTCCCTGTGGCCGCCATGTTAGGCGCCTAATGTAATACATATTGTAGATTAACCTTTTTTGTGTATAGAGCAGATTTCAGATGACCATCGTGAAAGTAAACGCAATTGTGCAATCACTAGCCAATCAGAAACAAGAGTAATTACAACTTACTGCTGAATGGTTTCCAGCCCAGCCAATCAGGAGCCGAACCAATTGGCTAGTAATTCCTTGCTTGTAATTAGTTCGCAATTTGATTGGTTGATAGAAATAAGCAGCCAATGAGAAAGCAAACCAATTGCAAACACGACGGTCATCTGAAATCCGCTCTATTTACTAACAGTTATTGATACAGTATTTCTGATATAATTTGCATTTATTTATTTGAGTATAATATTTATGTTCTTTGCGAATGATTTCGCTCGGCGGATATTTCCAGATAGAGAAGTTGTGTTTTACATTTGAAATACTCAAAGGTTCTCTGGATGAATTGCCACTCTTTCGGTGGAAACTCTAGTCGGTGGATGGAAAGGCAAATGATTGTAAAATACGGTAAGAAAACTCGATGTATTTCGTTGGATGAACTGCAAGCTACATTTGCCATCGAATCATTCTGCTTGCTCTTGTTCTGTAATCTCATTACTCTTGTATTGTTTGCCGGCTAAAATATAATCATTTTTCATTTAATCAAAAAAAACAAAAAATTCCAGACTTCGGGCTGAAATTTCTGCTTTACGAACCTCGGCCAGAGGCTCGGTCCGTAAAGCAGAAATTTTATTCCTCAGTCTGGAATTTTTCTGCACTGCCCTCGCGCTCAGTTAGTAAATAGTTAGAAACAACACTTTTCTTTTCGAGGTTTTGGTGTTCCGGCTACAGTGATAAGTGATGGTGGACCGCAATTCAAAGCTCAAGAGTTTGATAACTTTGCACTTGCTTGGGATTTTGAACATAATCCGACCTCAGCAAATCACCCGAATGCAAATGGCAAAGTAGAATCAGGTGTCGAAGCAGCGAAGACCATGATTGCGAAATGTGCTAAGATCCACTGTTAGCACTACTGGAAATTAGAAACACTCCTACTCAAGGAGCGGGTACTAGTCAGCGACTACTCAACCGACGCACCAAGTCTTAATTACCCACTAAATGAGCAACTTGCACCAAGGGGAAGGGAGTATCTGAAAGCAGACCAGTCTAGATTGAAATTAGAACAACAGAGACAGTGCAAATATTACAATGAATCTGCTAAGGATCTTGATATTATCGAGGAAGGAGATACAATCAGACTCAAACCTTTCCGAAAGGTTAAGAAGGAATGGGAGAAAGGCCTGGTCATAAAGAGACTTGATGAGAGATCATACGAGGTTAAGACTCCTACTGGAACTTACAGGAGTTAATCTGAGGAAAACATCTGAAGCACCGTCTGAACTGTCGTCAAGGCAACAAGAACCAACACCTCAGATTCAAGTATCTGAGGAAATTGAAGACAACACCTCAGGTCAAGAACCGGTTCAACCAGGGACACCGCCAACACCTACCAAACCACTGGTATTAGTTCCTGATAAACAACAAACAACAAACAACCAAGCTATCTCAAAGACTATAACACATAAGACTGAAAATGACTTTATTTATATCATGTTACTTATTTTGTGATTGTTTACATTTCCTGTGAGTTTAGGATGTTATTGCTCACAAGTAGTTTATTGCATTGCCATATACTTTTTTTCTGGCACCATACATACATTTGTTTGTTTCTCCAAAAAGAAAGGACTTTACGCGGGTTACCTGTGGTTTACAATAAAGATACCCGGATGTAGAGTCCGCCATGTTGGAATCCTATATTGAGTTTTGACTCGTGTTACAGGTGTTTGTCTTATTTTTATCACTAGTTTATGGACACAAGGACCACAACATGAAAAAAACTAATTTCATCTTGTTCAGTTTCAAGATTGGTTTTGATAAACCAGTGGAACAAGTATAATAGTCAAAGTGTAGTAGTCAGGACAGCACATAAGAGATCAAAGAAATTAGAGTTTATTAGTGCTAAATATGCTAAAGTGTATTTCACGGGTTTATCTTACTGTATTTCGCACATCAGATATTAATATAAGGAATGTCATAGAGTGGAGGGCAAGAGGCCTCCGGGGAGAAGAAGAACAGCAGCCCTTGACACGGTAAAGTATATGCCAACTCTTATGAAGGTGTTAAGAGATGGGCCAGTGGAGTGGATATTATGGGACAGGACGTGCCTAAGGGCAGACCACTAGGGAGGGAGAGGGATTGTATACTAAGAAAAAGATTTTGGTAACAAAGCAGAAGGAAAGAGCACAACAAGTGTTTAGAAAAGCAAAAGCTTTTGAGCTGAACCCTGTTGCAAAAAGAGGAAAACATTTTGTGGTTGACAAATAAATATTGGTCATTATAAAAAATTAAGTGTTTTAAATTTCCCACTTTGAATAAGAGTGTATTGAAAATAGATTTTAAAGCGTTTCAATCTGCTTCATGTCAAGGGGAAAAACATTACTCATTCTGTGATACAGAAGCAGAATGATTTGGTTGTTTACAAGTTTGTTTGCTTTTTTGTTTATTTACCATTTAGGAAAAGTATTTGCAAGTATGCTCAGGAATAATAATAATAATTTTATTAATTTATACTGCAAAACTTTCAATATAAATTTTCAGTTGCGCATAGTTGGGATAATACCAGGAAACTTAAAAGCACATGGATTAAGTTATTTTTCAATGTCATAGACTACATGTACTGTCTTGTGTGTGTTTTTCTTTGTAAATCGTTCCTTGGAACATGATGTACGGTAGAAGTTTCTGATTTTAAGCATGAACTAACAACCCAACCTAAGTTCCCCTTCCATAAACTGCTGATTTACATTACTAATGACCTCCCTTTTTGTGTGTTTCTTTTGCACTGGTCTCCCTCATTTTGGTGGAGAAATGACGCACGTGTGTGTGTCTTGGTGAGTCAGTCCGGTTCTCAAATCTGTCTAAGAACTCGCTAAAATTGAAAATGCAGCCTATTACAGAAAAACATTTGACTTCAGAATTGTTTGTATAATGCTTATCAGTAAGGCACGAGAGAAGAAACGGGTAAAGTTAAACTGTTCTAAGAAATTTCATAGTTTATCATAGGAATATTTAGAGAATATCATTAGCGCGCGCTCTGTAGGCAGTGCCAGGTGTAAGTTTGTTCAAACTTGAATGAAATTTTTCTCAGCTCAAATCTTTCTCGAATTAGAATTATCCCTACACACAAATGTAAGTAATCTGTAATAGAACCATTTAGGTTTGAATGTCTATGGTGCTATCGGCTAAGGGAACTGTGTTCTTTTTAAGTTATGTGGGAGATTTCAACATGGCCGCGATGGCGGCTTTGTCCCTCGCTGAAAAAAACGCTTGAATTAGAACTTAGCCAAAGGTGAATCTTTTCCAACAAAAACACGCCCACTGGAGAGATTTCCTCCTCTTCTGGTTTGTGTCCTATGTTTTGCGATACAGCGTCAGGATTATACTTAGAAAATATTATTCATGGCTTTGTGGCATTTCGCCTTAGCGTGCTTCCAGAAAGCAAGGCGGTGTACGGCGGTGTACGTTTGTTCAAACTTGAATGAAAATTTTTCTCAGCTTAAAGCATTCGAATAATAATTATCCCTGCACATTCCTGCAAGTAGTCTGTGACAGAACCATTTAGGTTATAGATGACTATGGTGATTTCGGCTGTGCGAACTGAGTTCTTTTTTAGTTTCTGTGGGATATTTCAAAATGGCGGCGATGGCAGCTTTGTCCCTCGCTTAAGAAATCGCTTGAATTAGAACTTAGCCCAGGGTGAATCTTTTCCAACCAAAACACGCCCACTGTGGAGATATCCACTTTCTCTTCAGGTTTGTGAACTTCGTTTGGCGACACAGCTTCAGGGCCAAGCGGAGTGAGTGCGGACGACTTAGCCAATCAGAAACGTTTGCGCAGACAACCCGATTATAATAGTATAGATAATATTCATCCGAGAACTTTGAAATGTCATGGAATTATCAGACAGCGAATACAACTGTAGAATTACAGTAAAATAGCTGTGGCAAGTCTCGCCATAAAATGTTAAAGCTGTAGCATTTTAAAATGTCCTAGAATCATCAGACAGCGAATACATTACTCTTAAATTCTCATAATAGTTGTAGTATTTCTTTTAGGGGGGGGGCATCCCATCGCCAGTTGTCTTTGCGAGATTTTGGTCGCCATGATACGAACTCCGAAATGAATAGGACATCGTGTTCTTAAAAGAACACCGAGGATGAAAACCCGAGAAAATTTAGAACTAAACAAGGACAAATTGAGGCTGATTAAACTATGCTACTCTAAAGAAAACGTTTTGAGCCTGGAATCGAAACAAAAATAACTGAAGCACTGAAGCTGGACAAAATTTTAATGGTTCTTTATAATATTCATCCATTATTCATAGGATGCTCATCCAATCTCTGCACTGGATTCGGATCAGGTGACACTACTTGTAACCCCCGATACCACATGGCTAGGTGTCTGATACAGAATACTAATTGGTCTAATTAGTATTCTGTATCTTCCAGTGCAGCCCTCAGTCATTGAACAGTTGGATATTTGTTTCAAATAACAAATATCCCCTACTGTCCAAAGGCTGAAGGGGACCACTCTAGTGAAGTCCAAGTATGGTCTTCTCTCGTAGAGCAGAACCTAAAGAAAAGGTTCACCTGAGAGACTATATGTTGTTTTAGTCCGGCTAGTTCCATGTGGGACAGGAATCATGCCTTCTGCGCATGCTTCCTACAAAACGATTGAAAATTCTTTCATTTTCAATGCACATTGTTTCAAATATCCTCAACAGACTTAAAGCTGAAGGGAACCACTCTAGTGAAGTCCAAGCATGGTCTTGTCTCGTAGAGCAGTACCTAAAAAAGCTTCACCTGAGAGACTATATGTTGTTTTAGTCCGGCTAGTTCCATGTGGGACAGGAATCATGCTTTCTGCGCATGCTTTCTGCAAAATGATTGGCGTTTTTTGTAAACACCCGAAAATTCTTTCATTTCAATGCACATTCAATTTAATATAAGTACAAAAGTTAGAATATCATAAGTACTTTACAATATTCGTGTCTATGTTGTATCGGCAGATACAACATAGCCACTCATATTGTAAATAGTACCTAAATTTGTTTGTCGTTTGTGTCGTTTGGCAATCAATCAGCCGTTTGATTATATGGTTCTGACTCAAATTACAATAAAATGACACAGCCGATAGAATGCAAACTGACTACATAAAAACCAGTTAAGCTGTGCATTTAAAAAAAAAATAAGCTGTGCATTAAAATCGAAACCTCTGTATTTCATACCTCTGTATTTCACACATAAAAACAGAAGATACGAAAGAACGCTAATAGAGTTTTTCTGTATCCTCTGTGCTAAGGTGTGAAAGACAGAGGGTCTGTGCTTTTATGCAAATGCCTCGATTTTTTTGTTCACTTAATTGTGGTGAACTATTGTGGTCACTCGAACATAACTTCTAGGAAGCCGCGCGAAAGTCGATCAAGCTACGAGACGCGTTCTTTTTTTCCTCTGCTGTTTTGTTAGCACTGGTTTGCACTATAAAATCTGACCACAGACAAAGATGATGACCCACATTATTTGGAGTTTTTACACCAGAAGTATATTGCAGGTATGTAAGCTTGACAGTAGCAGGGGCTTTTGTACTGCGCATGCACGAATCCGCTGACCAATTCAATGTGATTACGGGCGCTACCATCGCCAATTTTCATTGCTTTAGTCGGAGTTGACATAATTGCGCAAAGTTTTCAGCTCGCACTTTTCTTTACTTTATTTTGTAATCAAAATATTTACAGTAAGTTCTAGTGTTCTGTGTGCAACAAACGAAATGTCGACAGGGCACGTTCTGACTCCACTTTTAAGCCATGTTAGGAGCAGTGTTACGAAATTGTTTCAAGCGACGATGATAGCATGCAGCTTGAACACCACGATATGCTGCCATAGAAAAGCCATTGCTGAATTCAGAAGAAAAAGTAACTATGATAGTATACATACAATTTTAACCTTGAAGACCCCCTTATCCACCCATCGACGTTTATAGCCCTGGACGACTGCCACGATCTATATTACGACATTGACAAAGAACGACAAATGAAAATGTTTATTGAGTTTATTTCTTGGCAGGACAAGTCATTTTTAAGACGCTAGAGAACACTTCCAATTACAAAGAAGGTATTCACTCAAAATACCCAACCCCTATCTTGCCTAGAGGCCATCCCTATAGCTCTTTAGTTTCATATTCTGTCACAGGTAGTATCACAATCTTGATGGTGTGAAAATGCCCCTGCTAACAATTCAGAAGATCTGGGGAAAAAATGGATGAAATATGTCAACATTACTGATACTAAAAGTCGTTAAAGACCTGCACGTGCAAGAAAACTCACAAAGTACTACAATGAAAAAAATGTTTTAGTATGTTGGCGAATTTTGAACACAAGAAAATGCTAAAAAATTAACAGTTTGATCATTTCTGGTTAAAATCACGAAAAAAACTAAGATGGAGAAATGAGCTCGATATTTTTCTACAACACATAAAAGAGGAGGCCACCATTGCAAATTATACAAGAAAAATTGATGGCGAAATATTGTTATTTAATACGAATGTTACTCAAGGCGATCTCTGTTTTATCTGTACTCTCATCAACCTTATAGTATTGCGACATCAGTCAGATACATAAATACGATATATTTGTCGTTCTGTGGTGTATCGGCTTCAAGAGTGTTACGCATAATTTGAACAGGTTCAATAGTCATTTGAGTTCATACGTATAATTCATATGATCAGCGAATTTTCATGGCTAGTTTAATGGTTTCTTAACGATACCCTTGGTTGGTTGAGTACAATCAACAAAGATTTAAGATGGAGAATTGACCTTGCTGGAATTTTAGCGGGCTCAGAGCATTCAATATAATTTACTTGTAAACTGAAATTAAACAGAACTTTCACTGGTGTTCTCGACAATCGCAAACGCGAATTATCAAGATTGACTTCAAAACATGCCCAATGCTTACCATAGAGAAACTTACCATATTTGAATGGATTCAGGGTGGGTAGCTTCGCGGTACTTCCTTGAACTGACCTGGCTACCAGACCTGTCGCTCTACGGCCGTAACGTTCCTCCTTCTCGCCGCTGCAGGTAGATTAATAGTACTTCCATCGAGGGCCGTTAAACCCAAGTTTATCCGCGAGCTCCGGTGTTATCATAGAAGCATTACTTTGATCGTCTAGAATGGCATACGTACGGTGAGATTCGTCTGGATTCTCGGCCTTGTAAACTTCCAGGAGGACGACTTTGCTGCAAGAGAAACAACCGGGCTTCTTGTCGCAAACGGACGTGCATTTGCTTATCACGTGACTCTCGGACGACCCGCTGTCGCCCCCTCGAATGTTACCGACGTTTTTCTTCTCTGTGGGATCTTTGTGAAGGAGGTCCGGGTGACGTTCACTTCCACACAGGGAGCACTTCGTGTCAGTCTTACAGGCTGCGGCCTTGTGGGATGGCGAAAAGCAACGGTAGCAGAGACCCGTTTGAAAAACCCACTCTTTGCTCTCGTTTGGGGACATCTCCTTGAAGGCTCTAGAGTCGGCTAGATCGTGGCTCTTTCTGTTGTGTTAGGGACAAAACTTTGTAGGCGTGCCCTCGCCGGCTCGTCGTCTTTGACGCGTGTCGATGAAGTTTGGATGGATACTTCTTTAGCATCGCAAGTTGCACTCGTCTTCAAGGTGCGTCTCTCTTCCGGTTCTCGTGATGTACTGCCACGCCCCTTTCCTTTGTTATGATCGGGGCGGCGTTCCTGGGTGCCGCTCTAAGGGAGGCGAGGACGTTCGGGTGGTTCTTGATCCGTGACTGCTTCTGTACCATCCGCGTAAATTCATGGAACGTAGGGTACGCGTCCTGGTGTTTGTCCGCATAGTCCACGATCGTCTTTTCCCTTTGTTTCTAAGATGAACCGGGAGCTTTTCTACCACGGGGCGTATCGCGATAGAATAGTTGAGACAAGCCAACCCTGGTAGCTGCGCAACCTGACAGTCTATGTCGGCGCAAAGATCTGCAAACTTTCTTAGCTTCGTGTTATCCTTATCGCCGAATTTAGCAGTTTCGCATAAGCGTGTGATCAATGTTTGCGTTAGCGCCGCCGAGTTGCCAAAACGTTTCTCCAGTTCTACCATAATTCCTTAAGCGTTTTCGTGGGATCACTTTGTTGTCTCTCACGAAAATTGTCCACTAATTCTTGGGCGTGGCCGCTTGTGTAAGTCCTCAGATAATTTAGTTCTTGCTCCGCTGTAATGTCTGCGTCCTTAATCTTTGCCTCAAAGGAGCGCTTCCACGAACGGAACATAACAACATCGCCTTTAAAGACATCGGGATGACATTTTGGGAGACTTTGTTTCGCGAGATTTGACACTAATAGCTGGTTGGTTAGATTAAATGATTCAAGGTGCGCGGTCAGCAACTGATTCTTGGGTGTCGAGCTTACGACTCGACACCCAAGGGACCCCTGTCGGGATGGTGGGTGACCAACTCGTACCCATGAAACATTGCGGGGAGGGCTGTTACGCCGACTGGGCGTTCACTCTTTCCGGGTCCGGTACGGAATACGCGGGGTTCCCAGGAGGAGAATGGTATCTAGGAACGTAAATTTCGTGCTGGGCGTGATTGTAAAAGGCGTTTGCGCGCTCCAGGGCGCTAAAGGAATGTTGGAGGAGCTCTAGGGCTCAGTCCCTTTCTCCAAAGTGGGGGCGTGGTTCCCAACCATTTTAGTTTCGCCTTTGCTAATCAAAAACGACTGGCCTGGAGGCTGGGGTAGGCCCTTGTCATTCCTAGGATGTTTACTTGACGGGGGCTGGGTCTCATGGGTTGTGAAAGGGGACTCGACATAAGTGAATATCTGCGGAACAGTCTCTGTAACTTGTCTCGGGGCGTGTCCCAGGGTTGGCTTGGTGCCAGCGAGTTTTTGCGATGGCGAGGCGAAGTTTAAATTAACGCTTTCAGGGGGGACCACAGCAATATTTTGATCATTACCTCCCCCTTGGGTGTGAAGAGTGCGCACCGGAGTAGGGGGGCAACGGGAGGGCTCTGTGTCTTCCTCATAGAAGGAGTTATTGAACGAGGACATTTGTTCGAGATTGGGTATATCAGGCAACACGTGCGCAAAACATACGGGAGAGTGTTCCTTGACCCACGCATCCGTGCGGTCAGATGTACTCATTTCTACTTCTAAGTGTTCTATACTTATCTAAGTGTTCCCTGACTCCCTCAGCTTCTTCACGGATAACGTCCTCGATTGCAGTTAACTCTGCACTAGCCATAGCATTAGTTTTCTCCACCTGCAAGACTGCCATCTCGTAATCTATGTCTGCACGTTTCATTTGCGAGTCTAGATGTAATGTTTACAAAACAAGCTGGAGTGTTTTATCGGCAAGATAAAACACTCCAGCTCGTTTTGTAAACTACTTCTAAAACGGTTGCCAGTAATAATTCATAATTCCAAGCTAGTTAAAAAAAGGAAATAAATTTGTGAGAACTACTTCTTTGAATAAGAAATCTGATATAGACTGGCTTCAAGTTGTATTGTTTAGCTTTCTTTACAAAAGCCAATCAGAAAGCCCTAGCATTATTATAGGTATCGCTGGTATCGCTAATACATTCATTTCTTTTCTATGACATTTGAACGGCATTTCTTTGCTCATCATTATTATAGGTAAATAAGTGACAGCTATTCAAAAGGGAATTCTCCTGTTTTTGAAAGTCATGTAATTATGAACAGACCTTTTGTCCCACCACAGAAGATATGTCAATTATTCGGAACGCCTCTCTAAATACACTATTCGTAATGAAAAGCTCTCATTGTCAATTTTTTGTTTGCCATTTCTAAATAGTTTTTGGGGCAGTGTTTCCTATTGTTTTATTTATTTTTTATGATTCAAATTTCTTTGACGAAATTTTTTTTGTCATGCGCGTAATGCATCATATGCAATTTGCCCATTCATTCTCGTTTAACAAAGCAGTGCGGTTCGTACGGACTCGCCACGTAGAGTAACTTGGACGGGTGGGCTAAATTCGTTTTGTGCATGGTTTTGAGCCCAATTCAACTCAAGTATTACCAAATAATTGTCAAAGATGTCCGTTTTGGCTCATTTCACGAAATGTTCACAGAAGGGTGGTCGGCACTGCCCGAGTCGTTGTTGGATGTTTAAATCATGGCCACCGAAAATTAATAAATGTGGTAAATGAACTATCGTTTTACAAATTGCACGTATTCATTTCTAACATCCGTTCTTTTTTCGTAGGTTACGGGAAAAGGTGGAAATCATGACCACAGAGCGTTTGTAAGAGATGGGGTCTCCATGAATATTATCGGGGAAACATGCTGTTCTGGTGAGTTGTCCTATCATTACTGATCCTCAGTGAGCCAAACTTGATAGAGAACTGTGCTCACTGAACTGGATCTGATATAGAACTCTGACGTCACCGGCCTTCTATATCAGATTCAGTTCAGTGCGCAGCAGTTCTATATCGTTGCTGGCGGATTGAGCACCATTATGATATGGCAACCAATCAGAACAGCTTTTCCCTGAAAATATTCATGGACTCCCCAAAATGCTAATTTCTATCGGGGTATACAAACGGCCTTCATGGTCCTGATTTCCATTGTGCTTGCCTGATTGACTATTCATGAGTTTTAGAACTAGTTTTCTACGTTCTCTTTCTTTGTCCGCCAAAACCTTATCGAATTTGGCTTGCTATGTAGCCACAGCGGCCTTACGGCTGCTTTCCTCCTCGCCGAGGAAGCACTGGATTTTCGAGACCCTGAACTGGTTAGCTCGCTTGAACGAGTGGCTCCTGATTTCGTGTCGTCCGCCGAGCGAACTAGATATGTTTTACCTTCGGTAGCCATAACTCACGCGTGTTGACCAACTTGACTTGCGTTTGACCGATGGGATTTCCGTATTTCCTTCCAATAATCGGCTGTCGCGTTCCCGGAGCGGAGATCGTTCAACAAAGACTCTCGAATCAATCATGCACTCGAATAAATACAAACAACTTTATTCGCTTGTTACGGTACATAATAGGTGAGAACTAAGAATAGAAACGAAAATATTACACACTAGCTTTGCATAATATACAAAAAAAAAACACTGAAAGTTACTACTCACGTTATTCCAGGCTGAAATGAGTGACTAATACGCTATTAAACCGGCAGGTGTAAAGTACAGGTCACAGGTCACAGGCCGCAGGCCGCAGGTCACAGGTCGCAGGTCACAGGTCACAGGTCGCAGGTCGCAGGTATTCTAAGAAGGTATGACTTTGATAAAAAATCATTTGTAAGATTTTTTGAAACATTGAACATTGAACTGAGTGCGTTGAAGAACAACATGTTATGTTGTTAACATTACAGATTATACTAAAAGACAATGCCATCTTGACTTCATTTGGTAAGTCAATTTCGTATTCGTTTGTAAATATACTGAACTGAGTGCGTTGTTGAAGAAAAACATGCTATATTTTGGTAAGTGAACTGGTACTGTAAAAACCCGCGTATAAGAACCTAGAATTTTAGCCTAAAATAAATTAGGAAACATGGGTTTTTACACATGGATAATTCTAGCCTTACAGGTTCTTCAAATTCAGGTTCTTATATGCCGGTTTTTACTGTATTCGTTTGTACAGAACTGAGTTAGTTGTACATTTACATTCGATGGACGTTGCGACGACAGCAGAAATTTTGAAGTCCTTGATATTTGTGTATCCATGTTTATCTGGAATAAACATAGTTCTTCCCTTTATTGATGTAGTCTTATTATAATTACAATCCTCATTAAATGCACCGTGTGTCTAATTATCCTGCACTTTTAAGTGCAGTCCTAGTGAGCCACTCTTTGTTGTTGTTTTCAGTCGATACCAGAACATGAATTACGTGTAGACATCTTGAAATAGTCTTCTTTAAACAAAGTTTTATTACTCTTTTACCGAATTCAATCTGAATATTGCAATACATTCCCTAAATCAGCCGATGCGATGGAAATGGATGCTTTCTGTCTCGGCATGTTGCTAGGCTGACATCATGTAGATATTTGTAGATATTAGTACGTAAAATGAATGACAACCAATTGCCAAAAGTACGTGGCGATACAGCATTGCGAATTTTATGGGTAATTAGCAAAACGATCTTCGAGCAAAAGTACAAAGAGAAGTTCATTTGTATTTTTATATGAGTACTAAAAATATGACCTGTGATCCGAAGCCCTGTCGAGATAAGTCTCGTGGGCTCTCGCAGTCGCCCACAATCAATAATGCGCATTATTGTAATAAACATCGCATTTGAAAGAGAACAGGATGTAGAGAGGGGTGTTATTTTTTATAAAAGTCAATCTACCTTCTTAAAAATACCTGTGACCTGCGACCTGTGACCTGCGACCTGTGACCTGCGACCTGTGACCTGCGACCTGTGACCTGTGACCTGTACTTTACACCTGCCGCTATTAAACGCGAGTTGTACATTGCAGTTGAGCCTTCTGAATTCTATTGAAAAACCTAAAACTGAGCTAAACAAGTCCGGGCAGGTAGTCACGTGGTCCGGTGGCCTGACTGTACCGGAAATTATTGTACCGGAAATGAAATAAATGTCAACAAATATAAGACTAATAATAATAATAATAATAAAAAATAAACGTGATTATATAGCGCTTTATCCTCGCGGCTCAAAGCGCTTTACATTAATGGATAACTCATCTATAAGAACCAGCTTTATAAACATGAGTGTGTGTTAGTATTGTGAGTTCTGTGACACTGAGGTTGGGCAACTTCCGACGGTCCTAGTGGTTCTTTAACGTCCCTCTGGTTCCGTGTATGTGAGAGACGGGGCCTACGGTTTAACGTCCTTATCCGAGAAGACGCGAAGGTCTAACCATTTGCAGATGTTGGAGCAAAGGCAGCACCTTCTCCTCAATTATTAGAAAAAGACCCTGAGTGTTGGCCCGGCCAGGGTTTGAACTCCCAACTCCCGAACATAAGCCCGGCGCTCTACCACTGCGCTAACCGGTCGTCGGTAATAATCGTAACTAAGCTAATAATCGTTCGTAGAACATCACAACCACCACCACCACCAGCTCTTCCATCCAGAATCACTTTAATGCATTTACTACCATGAAGTGTGAGAATTTTTTTGAGGTTTACTTTTCAGGTGTGCATGTGTCATGTTTCTCTCTCAATGATTGGCTGCAGTTTTGACCGCTATTTTTCAGCCAATCAGAGAGTGAGAAGTGTGACTACTCTGAAAAATCATCACACTTCATGGATAGATGAAAATGCTAGTACATTGCTGTGATTATTTTTAAGGATTTAATGCATCAACCAGTTTTGTCTAAACTTAGTCTAAACCAGCTGACGAGGTAGAATAGCTGAGGTTTCTAAAATGACACGCAAAGCAATTAGCATAGCCTGCGCTAGACCCTGTCTCAGTCTTGTGTTTTTGATTAGAGTATGTATCCCCTATTAGTTTACAGTTGACGCGGTTTCCATTGTAATTATATAGCCAGCTCGAAATCCCATTGTGCCGGCAGATCGATTTTTCTTGAATCGTCCAATTATTTTTTAATTGGATCGCGCGCGCTCTAATTGGACAGTTCGCGCTAAAATTGGACAGTTTGGGTTTGAACATGGATGTTATATAATTAATAAATAACAGGACTCCATGCTTGTCCAATTAAGAAAAAAATGGATGATTCCTCGGAACTCCAAATTGGACCTGGCCTGCGGCCTCGTCCAATTTTGGAGTTCCTCTGAATCAAACAATTTTTTCTTAATTGGACAGCATGGAGTCCTATTATATATACTTATTCGTAGGGAATTAACTCGGATAATGGCTCTCAACAAACTAAAAGTCGGGGAGGGATTTGAATTCTCCAGGGAAAGGTTGGGGTTGATCAATAGAATTGAATTGAATTTCTAGTAAATATATTGCTCATTATGGATTAATAGGTAAGTATATGGCTCATTATGGATTAATAGGTAAATATCTAGTTATTTACCTATGAATCCATAATAAGCCATATACTTACCTGTAAATCAATAATGTGTGGTTCCAGAAAATATCCCCCCCCCCCCCGGAAGAGTGTTGAAAAGTGACCCCCCACCTCTCTGGAATTCCCGAAGAAAAATACAGTATTTGTATGGAAAATATATCCTTTCCTATTATCCTTCCTATGGATAATTTCTGGAACCACACAATAAGCCATTTTTACCAAGACTTCAAAGGGCACTGTCACGTTTGTTTCATCAAAAATTTTAAAATAAGACAAGTGTTCTACAGAAACCACTCCGAACCTATATTCTGTTTCAAATTAGTCTTAAAAAGAAAAAGAAACTTGTTCAGCCTGTTCGAAAATCAAAAATGCCAATTAGCAATCCAATTCCATCCGCTCGATTATACACGAAAATACTCCATATTTGTATTGATCTAGCAGCTGAAAGGTTAGGTATAAAACGTAGACCATTATTTTGTTGATTTGTAGGGAGTTTGACTGCATTTAAGCTACTTAAAATGACCCCAAATTAGACCAAATCCATGATAGACCATGACAGTTGCCCCTTTCACAATGACTAATTCAATTATCAACCCAACATTTAACTAGTGAATTCAAATCCATACACTTACCCCGAGAAAAAAAACATCCAATAATCTCAGTTTATGCATCTATGCTGACTGACCAATATTTGCTTCTGATTATCCTTTATGCGAATCCCGTTGAACGCCACAAAACACGATTTCCGAGAACGCCTTCACTTGAACCATATTGAGAAGCGTTTGTCCAGTCTACTTGCTTGGTCTCATTGCCCATAGAGTGTGTTTAAGACGTAAACCTGAAAATACAGATAAAATCATGCCCAAGTTAATTCATATCTAATCGTAGAGAGCACCAACGAGCGCAAAATACCTGAAACTTGCCTTCAGTTTCTCCATCTTGAATCAGTTCCATCCGTTTTGCTAGACAGAACGTTATGCAAATGAGCTGTAGAAGCTGTAAGCTGTCAGGGCGTGGTACAAATGAAAATAACCAGTAAGGACGTAGTTGCTTTTGTCTCTATTATTTTCGTTCTACAAAGGAGTTCTTTGTCTGTAGTCTATTATCCTCGTTCTTTGTGTTGAGGTAGGGTATTGTTGTATTATCCAACCAGAGAGGAGCTTTACGCAGCTACGTACCGACCAAAATAACAGCGCTTTAATGAGTTGCGCTTTTACAAAAGGCCGCTTGATTGATTGGACTGGCTGTTGTACGAAAACAAAAGACGTAATTCGTGTTTGGAAACCTTTGTCAATCATAGTTGAATAAATGTTGTCATTCATTTTCTTCAGCATCAAAACTTTATTGTGCATGGTAAAAATTAATTGCAATGAGTTTCTCTGGGGAATCCACTTCTATGAAAGCAGCTAAATAACTAACAATAGTTCCTATTGGAATCCGCTATCTTTTTCAATTGTAAACTGTACTCCTTTTCAAAACTGTTAAATTCAATGAGAAGAATGCATTTCATTTGTCCCTGTTTTCTGAAAACCTTGTCAACTGTAAACTAAGTCCGTTAATTACCTCGATTCTCGGCAATAACCCCAATACATCCCTCGGGCCTACGGCCCTTGGATGTATTGGGGTTATTGCCTCGAATCTCGGTAATTAACTCTAACTTATTGTTCTTCTGGTTGGTGAACACTAAAACAATAGATTACTTGGTCTAGATTCCATAAACTGAAAGACTCCTCATTCGCACTGTGATCTTATAATAATATAAATCTAGCCCAAATAATCTCTAACTTGTTATAATTTTATTGTTACATAAATTGTGTAATATCAGAATAACCATGCTCTTCTCTCCATGGCTTTGCACATAGGAAAGGTAGATCTTTTTAGGGGAGGGAGGAGAGGACTGGGGAAAAATCAGCAATGTTTTCCAGGTGTTGACTCTCCTGCATGCATATTTAGCGAAAACATATTACTCCCAATCTGCATGGGACTAGGAAAGGCACAACTCACCCTTCACTTGGGTACATATGTCATGTTCCAAGCCCTCTGAGTAAAGTATGCATCATGAAATTTAAAATGACTGTATATCTTAAGTAGTATTGTAGTTCTAAAGTAGTCCATTTTAAAATATTGACCAATTGAATGGAAAGCAATGTAAAGAACGCTGTGACCCTCCCTTGAAATGCTCGCTCATAGGTATGGCCCTCCCCTTATGACCCCCCCCCCCCAAAGAAGAAAAACGTTCCTTCCCTTACCATTGGAATTTCCATAAAGCAAAGGAGGATGAATAGAAAATAAAGATGGCAACCGACTATTCTTACTTTCTTTGCTCATGCCATGGTGGGTATTTTCTTGAATGACACACTGCACAAATAATAGCTTTTCATTTAATTGCAGTTCTGTGCTTTGTTAGAATCATTCCATTGGGAGAGTTTATAGTCTCCCATGCAGTCGGTCACGCAACGCTTCCTGTATAAATCTCAAGATGATTTTGTCAATATATTTTTCATGGTCACATGGGCAACCCTGTTTCACCATACACGGAAAAGTGGGAGCCCCGCTGTTAGCCAGTGGCTAAATCTATATATTAATTATTTTATACCATTATTAAGTCAATAAGCTGACTATAACGATCACTTTCCTAGAGTCGATGCTGCCAGTCACTGCTGCCAACAAAAATTATCTGATTCTCTTCAGTTTGAATAGTCATAATTGCAACGTTGAATCGTCACGCAGCGCTCCTCTTCAAGCATTCGGTCGTAAGCGTAACGGTCACGACAATCACAATTCACTTCCGGTAATCCACTTCTTTTGTAGCAATCTACTTCCGTCCTCCCCGGCGTACGGTTTTTCGAGACGAAAATCGAGCGGTTGTTTCATCCTTGTCTCTTTTTACGAGGTTAGCGCCAGACGGAAGCCATTTCGTGTGTAATGAGGCCCTAGTGGGCGAGTGTGGGCAAAGCATAACATAAAAACAATCAGAAAAGACCAGAACGCACGGACGGTGTAAACTGCAGGGTGCAGGGCATGCAGGGTGTGCAGGGCATGCAGGGTACGCAGGGCGTGCAGGGTACGCAGGGATGTGCGTGACTTGGAAACCGTAAACCGCGGGTACAATTCGCGCAAAAATTCTCTACGCGGCGCGTTTAAACTCCAATAAACTATATATCATTTTAAAGCCTAATAAACGCTGAAAGAAAACGATAAAACGGGGCGATTTAAAAATTCAAAATGATCGTCTAGAAATACGGCACGCATTGGCTTTAATTCTAACACTACTAAAAGTTGAAGGTTCATTTATTTGACGAGTTTCGGCCTTCGAACAGTAATAAAAGTGCGAAAATCAGAATATCTAAACTCGCCGACACACTTTTGAAGATCAATGTTTTGACTAACTGGTCAACAAATTTGAAGGCAATCGTATAAATCCTTGTGGGTAGACAAGCCTTCTCTGCGTGTGGGAAAGTATTCATGTATTTCATGTTGTGCTTGAGCTTGGTACTCGTAGTAATCGCCATCTCCAACAACCAAATGTTGATATATAACGGGCAAAGTGCCTCTTCAACGAAGAAAGCCAGAAAACCAGGCAAGAATCGCCGAGTTCATGACCCAAAGGCTAAGTAAACAAGATTAAAAGATGAGAAACGCCTGAATCATGTAACGCAATACAGTTGAAACGGGGTTGAAAACAAGATTTCCTCGTTTTTCTTCGTGAATATAAGTTACTTCGATTTCTTTTTTCGAATATTGAAGTTCCTGCCCTCACTTATCGACTTACTTAAAGTCGTTTCTTGTTCTCATCTGTTTTCATCTGCCTGCAAGCCCTGCGTACCCTGCATGTCCTGCACACCCTGCATGCCCTGCACCCTGCAGTTTACACCGTCCACCAGAACGCAGGGCAAAGAAAATAGATTTCCTTTCGCTTTATTCAGCGAAAATGGAAAGATTTTTATTTATTTTTCTTGATTTAAACTGTAAAGGTGAGCTCCCTGTGGTAAGTAAGGCCGTACCATAAGCTTTAAAACGATATAAATGGCCCTTGTAGTGTAAATAATGACGCGATAGCGAAAAATTCACATCCCTCGCGCAAAGGTATACGCGTACCTTAAGGTGACTCCACGAAAAGTCCAAGCGCATTTTCTGTAAAAATAGATTCGTCATAACTTTAAGAATATTCCTGTGACGAACAACAAACTTGGAGGACAGTAGGAGGCATCTTTTAGCAATACTTTAACATACTTCGATCTTTTATTTGCGTTAATACTTTTAATAATATCCCCGCTACCGTGGAACCCCTGTTCCACTTTAGAGATCTAAAATGTTGCTATCACTTTTGCACAAATTTCAAAATTGGTGTTCAATTTAATTGCCCCATGTAATTAGAAAATCTTAGCCAAAATTGAGATTTTATAGAGCAACAAATTGATGCCAAAATTTCTTTCAACTCATGCTTAACATTAAAAGTTCTATAGCATCACGAAAAACACTGAACCCTTCTGAAATTTTGTGGAGAAGACATGTTATTGCTTAATGTCTTCAAATGCTAAGCTAATCATCCAATGATAACTGCGTTGTGGATCACTCTATGTTTTATAGACGTGTGAATATTTTAGCGTAGCTCCTTGCGGAGCACCATACCTAAGAAAACAGCGTCAAAATAAAAGCAAATAATCGCAAAATATAGCAGATAACTGCAAATATAGTATTGGGTACCCTGTGATAGTTATATTGGGTAATCGTGGAATTTGCTAGGATCGATCCCATTTCTGGACGTCTCAGCAAGTCCCGGATGTTGTACGTGTGCATGATCGCCACGTCACAACAGCCCTAGTCTATGATGCCCTT